>WNWU01013417.1:1134658-1199237 GCA_012654045.1 Ptyas mucosa | reverse complement strand
TGGCCACGCCCACTCAGTCATATTACCCCCACCCAAGCCACGCCCACAGAACCAGTAGTAACAAATTTTACATTTCACCACTGTGCCATCCAAAATATCTTGGAATAATCCTTGACTGACCCGTTACATTTGGAAAATACTTTGAAGTAACAGACACATATTGAAAACAAGAAACAACTTGATTAGAAAAATGTCAGAAACAGGTTGGGAACATTGAGGGTAGTGGCACAATCATAAGCATATTTTGTCACTGAATACTGCACACATTTATTTATTTATTTATTTGTTTGTTTAAACATGTAGAAGATAGCAGGTATAGGTATAAACATAAACAAAGAAAGTAAATACAGATAAATGGGGACAGTAAGACAGGGATGGTAGGCATGCTGGTGCACTTATGCATGCTCCCCTTAATTGACCTCTTAGGAATGTGGTGAGGTCCATGGTAGACATTTTGAGGTTGAAGCTGTGAGGGTTTGAGGCTGTAATAACAGAGTCAGGTGGAGCATTCCAGACATTGACTGCTCTGTTGCTGAAGTCATATTTTCTGCAATCAAGTTTGGAGCAGTTTACCTTGACTTTGTATCTATTGTTTGCCCATGTATTATTGAGGTTGAAGCTGAAGTAATCATTGACAGATAAGAAGTTGTATCAGATAATTTTGTGTATTATGCTTAGATCAGACTGCAGGTGGCAGAGTTCCAGATTGTCCAAGCCAAGAATTTCCAGTCTGGTGCCATAAGGGATTCTAACATGAGTAGAGGAGTGGAGTACTCTTCCAGTGAAATACCTCTGGATCCGCTCAATTGTGTTAATGTCCGATATACAGTGTGGATTCCAGGCAGATGAACTGTATTCAGAAACTGGTCTGGCAAAGGTTTTGTATGCCCTAGTTAGCAATATAATGTTACCAGAGAAGAAGCTTCACAAGATTAGGTTGACAATTCTTAATGCCTTTTTGGCAATGCTGTTACAGTGAGCTCCGGGGCTTAGATTGTTTGAAATGAGTACAGCTAGATCCTTGACAAAGTGTGGGTTGTCTATGAGATCGTTTTTGCCCAACTTGTATTTGGTGTTCTGATTTTTTTTGCCAGTGTGTAGGACAGAGGATTTATTAGTTGAGATTTGGAGTTGCCAAATGCATGACCATTTTGACACATAGTCAAGGTCGCTTTGTAGGGTGGCAGCATTGTCAGTGGTGTTAAATAATTTTAGGTCATCAGCAGACACCTGCTTTTAATATGATCACATAGGTCATTGATGTAAAGCAGAAAGAGTGTGGGTCCTAAAATGCTGCCTTGGGGGACACTGCTGTTAACAGATGCCGGATTTGATTGGGCCCTCCCTATTTTGACTATTTGTTGCCTGTTGGACAGGAATGCGGTCATCCACTTGTGCAGGGATCTGAAGATGCTGTAAGAACTTAAATTTCAGCAGTAGTTTGTTGTGCACCACTGAGTCAAAGGCTTTACAGAGGTCTATGTAAATTGCATATATTGCTTTACCCTGGTCAAGATGTGTGGTCCAAATGTTTCTACAGTGTAGGAGTTGCAGATTACAGGTCAAATTTTTTCTAAAACCAAACTGCTTGTTAGATAGCAGGTTGTTTGTCTCTAAGTGGAGGGTGATGCATTGGTTTATAATTGATTCCATAACTTTACAGATGATGCAACACAGTGAGATTGATCTGTAATTTTCTACTAGACTAGGGTCTCCCTTTTAAAAAAGGTATAACTGTGGCTAATGACCATAGGTTGGACAAGGAGCTGGTTCTGAAGGATACCTCATAAATTGTGCATAGAGATTCAGCTAGGGCAGTGGCAAGCTTTTTCAGAAAGTAGGCACATAATCCATCAGGGCCAATAGAGATGGCTTTAGGTTACATAGTGCCATTTCAATGGTATCTACTGTAAAATCTATATATAGTAAATCATTACAATTTATTATGGTATGACTAGGAAATGGGGGGGCAGCAGCCATTGCTGTTGACAAAGACTGAACTGAAGAACATATTGAAGAGGTTGGCCTTAGCAGCTTCATTGCTACAGTCTTTTTTAAAGTTATAATTTGAAGTCCCATCATTATGACCATCTTTGCAAGTATACAAATTGAGACAAAAATCAATCATGCTGTGATTACTGTTGGAAAAAGGGTCTTTAACTTGTAGGCCATAAATTGAGTTTAAGCTATTGTAGAAGATGAGATCTAAGCCTAGTGTTGTTCATTACCAACTGGTCCAGCCCCAAGGTCATAACAGCATTGTACAGGATTGCATGTATAGGTTCAGTTGTACATTCATTTAGGGTCCAATTAATAAGCGGCAAATTGTGGTCACCAAGAAAGATAAGGGGGTGCAAGCAGGAGGCTGCCCACGTTAGTAGTGCAGTTAGCTTGTTCGTATGACCAAAGTCGTAATCGGGGGCTCTATAAAATAGTAAGAAATGAACTGTGGTATTTCAATACAGTTCGCAGACAATAGTCTCAGGAAGAGCAAGCTACGGTGTAATGTTTATCTTTTCAGGCCTAGGGACTTTTTATAGAAGATAACAACACCACACCCTCTACAATTATCACGGTCAGACCATACGAGGAACAAGTTTCCATATCAATGTAAAGTTAACACCAAAAAATTAATGTTCACCTTAATGACACCTTCCATGATATCTGGAACCCTAAATCTATACTGGTTTCATGACCCCATGTTCTCTCTAATATTGCCCCTCGTGATCTCAGATGAAACTCAGCTGAAGTTTAAGGCAAAAAGGAATCCTCTCCCCCAGTTTCAGTCACAATTCACCTACTTCACTCCAGCACCAGTCTCAGTTGTTCTTCAGTTATCCCTGCTTTGTGGCAGCCATCTTTAGGCTGCCTTTTTTCCTGACCGTGGCTGAGAGGGAAAAAGAATCCCAGGTCAGAGAGGAGAGCTGCGACTCTTCTCAACCTCACAGGATGCCCCTCTTTGCTTCACCGCCCCTACAGGATGGCTTTGGCTCCTCTCGGAGCCCATAAACACAGAGAACTCAGCACAGAGAACACAGAGACCCATTCCCTGTGTCTGATATTGCCACAACGTCAACCGAAAGTCAAAACTTGTTCCAATTCTTGATTGGTTGCTCAGAATAATTTAACAATAATAAATAAATTTGTCTTACTCTTCCAATTGCATAACACATATGTTTTTAGGATGTAGTGTGAATAAAGATAAAATATTTAACAGTAAATTAAGAAAAATGTTGTCATAAGTTGTATAGATTTCAATTATTTTGGTCTAAATTAACAATGAAAACAGCTTTCAAAGCATCTTGGGGAAATTTTGTATTATTTAATCTTTTTGCACATTCAATCTTCAACTGATTAATTCTAAGGATGGATAGGACCTAAATGTATGTGTACATGCATAGAAAATATTAGTTAGGGCACTATCCTATATGTGCCTATGCATAAGATAGCATCATTAAGCTTGTTTATTTAATCAACTGACATATCACTTCTCATAAAAAGCTGGTGGAATGAAGTTACATCACTATTGTTCAAAGGCTAAATTCTGCTGCTCTTGAGAAACTATGCTTAATTAATCATAATTTAAGATTTGCCTTTCAAAAAAAGGTAATAGCAATTGTTGAAATGCAAAAGGGGCAAATTGATATTTTGATGAAAAATAAAAGGGATGATGTAAGAAGTTGAGGGAAAAGGAAATTTTGCTTCATATATATATATATATATATATATATATATATATATATATATATATATAACATTTCTAGAACCTGTGCTTTATGGAGAGTGATTTCCCAAAGAGAGAATTAATCACAATCTTTAATTTATGCTACTCTGCAATTTATTCCCCCCCCCCAAGCCTGCAGTTTTCATTATATTTAGGCTTGATAACATTATTTTATAATTAAAAATTACATAGTTATATTAAAAATAATACATCTTCTTGAGAAGCACTTCCAATCTGACAGAAGATCTTGTCCTGAATAATGTTAGATTAGGATTTAAAATCTTTTTCTTTTTTGTGACTTTAATCAAATGACACAAAGCAGACAATACTTAGAAAAAACCACCATGTTTGGCAAGATTGAAGGAAATAGAAGACAATGAAGAAGATGGGTAGTTTAGATTAGGGACATCAGTAGAATATCCTTGAAGTGGCTAAGTTTATCATGAAGAATAGATCTAAACAGAGGGCATTTGTCCAAAGAATCACAAGGAATCACACCCAAATTGACATCTAACTAGCAATTAAATTTTAAATTCTCCATTCAGACATAGTTCAATTTAATGATAACTTAAAATAGAATTGTTTGTAAAATGGCACACACACACATTGCATTTGGAATGAATGTGAAAAATAATGATTGTTAAGCTAGTAAAGACTGAAATTACTGATTGGAAAAAGTGTTCATCCTATTAAAACTGGAAGAAATTTCCTGGGGCATAACCTAAAATTTAATTCTGTCAACTTGTACACTAAGATCAAGAACATTTTATTTAATTGCTCTCTTCAGACTCATCATTGTTAGTTCTCATGCTTAGAGGCATCAGAAAGAAAAATCACTAAGTCATAATTTTCTTCCATGAAGAATTAAATGTATTTGTAAGAATGAATTTGGCCAATGAATCCTTTCCAAATTTTAGTTTCAATTAAGCTTAGGCAATATATTCTTATGTAGCTGGCTATGGAAAGAGATCCTAGTTCAAGTTTCAGAAAAATGTTACAGATAAACTGAGAGGCCTGGATAATGATCCATATAAATCTGAACTGAACTTAAAGACTTTATGTCTTTTTGAGAGCAGTGTTGTGCTCTATAAAACAAAAGTGAAATCACTTTATAGCTGTGAACAGTTTAACAGCTGTTGGGACAAATTGTTGCTTTTATAACTTACATATCTAATTATCACACTGTGGCCTCCCTGTTTAACAATAAACTTTTTGCTGTAGATGATGAATAAAATGTGGTATGTAAATATTTAAGCCACAGTTTATTTTATTTGAGTTCCATTAATTTGACATTTATGTTAGCAAATGGAGAATCATTTTGCAAATAGGACATCTTTGTTTTTGCATAGTTTCGCATAGAAAACTGTACATTTTCCAATGTCAGAAATTCAAGTCAAATAACTTTATTCTGGTCATTAACCAGAAGAAAGAATTGAAGAATAGAGAAAATGTTCAAATATCCAGAACATAAAAAAGAAAAAAAGAAAAAAGAGTGATACATAGAAAAATATGCTAAAAGTCTCCATTCTTATTAGTTAAAACTAATCTAAAACACAGAATTATAGAACCCCTGACAAATCTGAGAAAGGTACAGTACAGTAGCTGATATTAAAAAATGGCCAGTGGGTAATGCTAAGTGTTTCCTACTCAAACAAGTACAATTGCTCTTAATTACTTTTTGTTTAATTTTGTATGCCACCACATAGAAACTGGCAATCTTATATATTATTTCAGAATTACTATAATAAAATAAGAAATGCTTGTACTGCATATATCTTGTTTTATTAGTCAGGAGTTGGGCAACTAGAGTATTTTGGGATGCTGTGTACAACTAGTGGTACCAAAGAACATGTTCAATAGTTCTACTTGTCCTGTGTCACAAGGGTATACTCATAAAGGGTAGGATATCTGTTTGTATCATAGCCCAGAGATAGTAGTTAAGTGGGGGAAGAGTTCTAAGATTGTGAGCTTGTTATAAATGGTTTGTTTCCACCCACTTTGAAACGTATCTTCTAATACTCATGATGCTAAGCTTTTAGGGAGAAACATCAGCTTCATTTAGTAAGATTAGCATAGATTGCCATATTCTGGTTTCCATATATAAACAGCGTTTGAGAAATACATCCAGATTGTATTTGGTGTTGGAATGAGACAAGTTTTAACAGATAGTGAGAGGGCTTTAGATTAAAATGTTGAAACTTGCTCTCTCTCTTTTTTGCCTAGGCACGTTCAAAGATGACTAAGAATTTTTGAACATAGGATTAGCACAATTTCAGAAAAAAACTATTCTGCAAAAGGGCTATTTCAGGATAGCACTATTCAAGAGAATTAAACAAAAGAAGCCCCAAAAGTGGCTGGCTGTGAGGAAGATCTGATAAATTTCACTGGCAAAATCTAAAATCCAAATCCCACTGAGATACTGCAGGGTTATTTGAAATGATCTGCCTATGCAAGAAACGTCTCAAACATCACAAAACTGGTAAAAAAATATCTGGGTGGAAAAATGGGAAATATTTCCTCCCATCAACATTAGAGACTGGTAAATAGTTGTAAAATGCCTCCTGGAGGTTATTTCTGCCAAAATAGTATGTATTAGAGCCAATTACTTTTTCCACCTAAAGAAATGGCATATCAATTATTCTTTTTCTTGAATAAATCAGTGCAAAGTCAATTTTTCATAGTATTTATTCTATTACATCATATTTATCTTTATATTACTTTTTTAAAATAAATGCCTGTTTTGAGGGTGAAGGTTCGTTCTCAGAGGAAACAGGTTGGTTCCAAATGTTTCTGTTCTGACCTAGGCTCCCTTAACAAGCAGGAGGCAGGAATTACTGGCAAAACCTTTTTTATTTACACGACTGTGAATTACGTTCATTCACAGTCAGCAAGGTTTGTCCAAACAGTTTTTCAAAGGAATATTTCTCAACACACCTTATCTTGTTTGGCAAGCTGCCACGTGAATTGTTTCCAACCGCAGTACAAGGCAAAACTTGGAACAGAGTCTCTCAGAGTCATGGAATGAACAAATTGTTTCCTGCAAAAGCCCACTCCCTGTTTGCTCCTCTTTTATTTCCTATGGGAGGGGCCAATTATCTCGTGGCCTTACTCCTGAGTTGACCCGGCTTTCTTAATTGTTCTTGTCCTCTGGCACCTCTGCACATGTGCACACTGGGAATGGGCTCCAGCTGTTCCTCTGCCTCACTGCTGCCTATCTCCCTCTTTGCCTCCAACGCAGAGCCCTTGTCTGAGCTTTCCCCAGCTCCCAGGACTGGCCCAAGTTCCTCCCCAACCTCCTCACTGTTCGACTCTGCTGCCAGCTTTGCTGGCTGCCGGCGGGCCGCAACACTTTCATTACCAGGCTAAGTAACATCTTCAGCCGAGTTTAAGGGATGTCAGTGTTCTTCTGTTTATAAGAGCTTCAGGTGTGGGTGTGTTAAGTGAGGGTTTTGTAATGGGCCTTGTGATTGGTCAGGTGAGAGTCATCAGTGAGTCTTGTGATGGGGAGGTTACATCAGGTGAGGGTCATTGGAAAGTGAACTGCTGGTGGTGGGGGCTTGTGTGGGTTGGTTGAGGGTCAGTGCTATCTCTGGTTGGCTGTGTAGTTGATTTGGATTCTGAGGGGTTCATAGGCTGATTGTAGATCAGTGTGTCTGTTGATGGAATTGCTTGTGGAGTCCCAGGCTTTAATGAACTTATGAACATTGTTGTGGGTGGTAGTGTGGCTGATGATTTTTGTGTTGCTCCAATCAAACTGGTGCTGTTTGGTATTAGTGTGGTAGAGATTAAGGATTTGGAATCATGGCGTTTGACTGCCAACCAGTGTTTGTGGATCCTGGTTTTTAATTATGTGATGTTTATCCCATGTGGAATTGGTTGCAATGGTTGCAGTTGATTTTATAGATTACTTTGTTTCTTACATCCTTCTCCGTCTTGTCTTTCGTTCTGAATAATTCCTGGTGGAGTATGGCTGTGGGTTTGTGGGTTATTGCTATTCCTAGGGGTTGGAAAATTATGGCACCCCTTTTTAAACAAAAAATGACACTCACTTTTAACAAAAAATGCCTATTTTGTTAATTCTTATACAAATCCAAAAAACTGTGGTCCTGTATTTAAAGATCTAATCTGCAACGCTTTCAAAAGAATGGTAAACTGGGGTTTATAAGAACCTAACCAGAGTTGGGTTCAGAATGTTCTGGGCACACACTATGTAGTCAAAGAAGGTAAGAGGTATCTGGTGTCTCTTATACTTCAAGCCAAAATGTTAATGGAGGACAATGTTGAATGATTAAATAAGACGCCTGCTTGCATCAGCATACAAAAAGAGGACGTTATTCAGTTCCTGGACATGCCATCCACAGCTTGATGAAATATAATGTACTTTAAGAATAGTTTAGGAATCGTAATGCTGCAGTTAGAGGAACATGAAGAGAAAGTCAATATTTATCTTTGTAGTTACTGCTATTGTTGTTATATTTTTATTACACTTTTTTTTATATTTGGTCAACTTAAGGTAGTGAATGTACCTAATTCTCTTGCCCCTATTTTCCCCATCATAGCAACCCGAGAGGTGGGTTGGACTAGATTAGGATAAAACAAGATGTTCTTTTAAATGTATTGGGAAATATCTATTAAAATACACCATTTCAAATTCAACCAGAGTTAATTGTTTGAACTGCTGACAGTTGTTCTCTGTAAGCAAAGTGGTACATAGAAATTTGTCTTGCAACATTGCACACTGACAACAGAATGCCAAAGACAATTGTTTTTAAGTAGACATGAGTAGGATTTGATCAATATATAAACATTCTCTAACTGAAGTTTAAATGTACTGTGAATTGCAGTGTAAACTTGTTAAATAGATGCCTGTAGCTATCTGTCCTATTAAGTAACTCAGGCTACTGGGTTTATAATCAGACACTTTAATATGCTTAAATTTTGTTGAAGTAAATTCATGTAGACTTACTTTTCTTGACATTTTGTATGTAGACAGAATAACAGAGTAACAGAATAACAGAGCTGGAAGGAACCTAGGTCTTCTAGTCCAACCCACTGCTCAAGCAGGAAACCCTATACTATTCTAGACAAATGGTTCTCCAATCTCTTCTTAAAAACTTCCAGTGATGGGCCACCTGCAACTTCTAGACACAATTAACCATTCCACTGGTTAATTGTCCTTACTGTCAGGAAATTTCTAGGTTTCTTAGTTCAAGATTGCTTCTCTCGTTGATTAGTTTCCATCCATTGCTTCTTGTCCTGCCTTCTAGTGCTTTGGAAAATAGTTGGTTGGCCTCTTCTTTGTGGTAGCCCCTCAAATATTGGCATACTGTTATTTTGATGTTTTGGCCTCCAGCCTCCTAATTATTTTTGTGCTCTTTGTAGTCTTTCCAGAGTCTCAACATCTTGATTATTGTGGCAACCAAAACTGGATGCAATATTTGAAGTGGTCTTACCAACATCTTATAAAGTGGTACTAACACTTCACATGATCTTGATTCTATCCCTCTGCTAATGCAGCCTAAGATTGCATTTACTTTTTGGCAGCTGCAGTACACTGCTGGTTCATATTAAGTGATTGTCCACTAGGACTCCAAAATTCCTCTTGCAGCTACTGCTATTGAGCCAGGTTCCACCTATTCTTACCTATACATTTGATTTTTCTTGCCTACATGAATTTCATTTTGTTAGAAATTCTAACAAGATGTGTTTGTTAGATCCTTCTGGATCTTGAGCCTATCTTCTGGAATGTTGGCTATTCCGGCCAGCTTGGTGTTGTCTGCAAATTTAATGATTTCCCCTTCTATTCCTTTGTCTAAATTCTTTACTAAGATATTGAAGAGCATTTTTGCTTCCTTCCTTCCAGATAAATGTAGTTCCATTAAGGACTACACACTGAATGCAATTTGTCAGTCAGTTATGAATCCATCTGGTCGTGATGCTCTCTATCCCACATTTTTCTAATTTACTAAGAATTAGGTTTTGGTCTACTTAAATACGTATTTTTAGACTATATAAGTACTAGAGTATTTTGACAGGCATTTGCTATCTAGATTTTATAATTGTAAGACTATGTCAAATATATGTAAAGAACATTTGGAAGAGAGAGATGAGTTGAATATACATCTTATTCACCATTACAGAAATTATTATTGCAATGTGAATTACAGCTCTTCTGCTAAAATTATTATAACAACTGTCAAGTGTTTCTGCTCTCAGCATGGAACAACAATTAGGAGTTTCCTAATGATTGAAGAGTTCTTTTTTTTAAAAAAAAAGGATGTATGAAAATACATTAAAAATAGTGTTTATAATGTTATCTTTGTTTAATAACAATTCCTTTTTAAAAATTCCCTTCTCATTTTTGTGGCTGATATGGATGTGTTCCTCAATTTTGGGAGTCTGAGAATTCTGCACAATTTCGACTCTTCCTAGCACTGCACCATGGACAAAGAACTTCATTAATGTTCTTGGATTCTATTAGAGACATTGTCCAAGGATAGGAGTCACAATCTTGAGTGTTCCTACCACCGCTGGGACTAATTTGGACTTTATTTTCCACTTTTTCTTGAATTCCTCCTTTAGTTTTTGGTGGTTCTTCAGATTTTCATACTTCTTCTTCCTGATATTGCTGTGACTTGGTACCACTACTCCTCTTTCTACACTACTATATTCTGGTCCTTGTTTACTACTATGATGTCTGATTGATTGGCTAATATATGCATTTCTGTCTGGATCTGAATGTTCCATAGGATTTTAGCCCTGTTATTCTCTATGACCTATCGAATCTACTACCTAGACTTGGGAGGATCTAGCCACACACACTGCAGATGTTCTCTTACACAATGCTTGTTTGTGGTTTCTGTTTGTTCCTTCCTCTGTTTCTCCTTTCCTTTTCCTTTTCCTTTTCCTTCCCTTCCCAGAGATAGGTAAATAGCTGCTGCTGGGTGGGGGAGGGAGTGAGGGTTTCCATAAGGGAAACATGGGGAACATTGAAAATAAAGAACACGTGACCACAATTAGCAGCCCTGTTAAAGCAGCTACAATTTCCCCAAATTTCCAAATTTCCCCAAATCCTGTAAGTTAGTCTATTTGAGGTATATTTGTTGACAAAGTTTTGCCTCATTATGAACTGTTTCACCAAGTTAAAGTTTACACAAACCCAAGCATTGTAATAGTGTATATAGTCATAAACAGCTAAATTGCCAAATAATCTATGCTCATATCAGAGAATTTCAGGAGATATTTATTTTGCAAGTTGGCTGAAGACAGGTTTCTAAAGAATAAGGCAAAATTGCATGTATGGCTTTTTGCAACAAACCACCAAAACTACTTTTACAATAGGGGTGTCAAACTCGATTTTGAGGCAGGGAGAAGGGCAGATACAGCTTGAAACCCTCAGCCACCCTGTGCTTGTCCCTTTGTGTGTGGGGTGGTGGTGGTGGTTTCTGGCTGTAGCCGCAGTGTACCGGCCCCTTAGCTGGCACATGCTGCGGCTCTGGAGCCCACTGCCTCACCTGGACCACCTGGCTGTCTGTCTATGCAGACTGCTGGACATACTTACTATGTTCCATTGTCTGTTTGGCTTGCACTTGGAGAGCAGGTCACCGCTGGTCATTTCCTCGGCCACCTTGTGGGTCTTTCCCTTGGCCTGCATGTGGAGTGCGTTCCTCTTGCATACCCAATGAACTTTGGCCCCGCTGAGCATAGAAAGCCAGATCCCCATCAGTATCATGGCCACTAGGCCCAGCAGAAATGGGGGGGGGAGGCACAGGATCCTGGATGGGCCTGGGTGGCCATGGCACCAATGGGGATCCGGCTTTCCCTGCTTGCAGTATCTGTCTTTTGCCTGCTGGACCTGGCCATGCTCTACCACCTCTATTAGCACTTTCTAGCTGGCTGCTTCACCTCCTTCGTGCTGGGTGAGCCTGATGCTCTGAGTAGCAAAAGCAGTAGTCTAATGGATCTGCGCAAGCTGCTGGCAGCCTCGGTGGTGGCAGTGGCCCACAGCGGTGCTGAGGTGTGTTGGGTATACGAGGGAAACACGATCCATGCAAGGGCCAAGGCAAGACCTGTGAGGGGGCCGAGAAGATGATCAGCAGCAACCTGCTCTCCAACCGTAAGCATAAACAGATGGGATGCGCCTGCTGGGATGGCATGGGCTGGACCTATGCACACATGTGCCTCTGCCTCCTGCATATATGTGTGCCTGCTGGGATGGGATTGCCTGGGCTGAAGCAAAGTGGCCACCCCTTACTGTTTCCAGGATGGCCCCACAGGCCAGATCCGACCACATCACAGGCCGGATTCAGCCTGTGGGCCTTGAGTTTGATACCCCTATTGTACAATTATAGGTAAGTAGATAAGGAATTAAAAATACCAATCTAACTATTAAGAAGAAAGAAGGCATGTAAAGAAATTTATCACTATCATTTTTCTTCAGAAATTCACTTTCATGGAACAGACTGAGAATAATTATTAAGAAATTATCAAGAATATTTATGAGTTATCTGTGATTAAATCCAATCAAAGAGGCATTGACTTATGGTTCTGCACAATGCAATAATACCTGGTATAGGAGAATGCTACTCATTCAGAAAACACAAGGGCACTAGAACATTCTATTCTATTTTTCTGTGACAGCAACTGTGGACCATATATTAAAAAATATCACAGAGTTGTAAAAACTGCAGTTCCACCTTGAAATTTAATTCTACAATTGACAACAGCAGAAATTTCCTTCAATGAAATGGCAGCTCTTAAAAGTACTGTGTGGTATTTTTTCCTCTTTCAATGATTTATTTCTTGGATCAAGACTGAATAAATAATTCTCTTCCTTGAAAATAAAAAAAGAACAGCAAGAAGGCAACAATACTTTAAGCAGCAAACATTAAAAATGTGCTTTTTGATTTGTGATTCCTTAATGTAGGATGAATTAACATTGTAATTAAAGCAGCAGTCTTTTATCCAGTTATATGGACTTATTTCAGAGTGAATACATGTAGAATTATGCAAGGAGGATATAATCTCTTTAATATCATAAAAATATTGCATGCATATTTTAATGAAATCACATCATCATGTTTGTCACTTTGTGTTCATTTCCTTTCTGAACCTAATATTTTTGTTAATCGGAAATATATGGGTTAAATTTCCAAACAATATATTTGGGAGCTTCAGTAATATTTGGATCCATTAAATTGTCTTTTTATATAGTTGGAGTCTTAAAAATAAATATAAAAATCTAAAGTTTAGTGATTAATGATGTAAATATTCTGGGGGCTTTTAGACTATCCTACTTCATCTTTTAGGGACAACTATATCTCTTTCCGTTGTATCCAGTCTAGCTCCAATATCTTGTCTAAGCCTTGTAATTTGTGTAATGTGTTTATAAACTAATAGTGGTGATTCTTGGAAGGAAGTAACTATACATCTTTCATGGTTACAGGGGTTCTATGTTTCCAGATAATAGAAATTATGTTACTACTATTTGTATATACAAAAGGTAAAATCTGATCCAAAAGAGTTATAACTTTTTTTTTTTTTTTTTGGCAAATTGGGATCCAAAAATCACTTATATAAGAGGCAACATTCTGCTTAAAAGCTAATAATTGTGAGTTGAATTGTGAGTTGAGTTGAGTTGAGTTGAGAGACAGTAACTGGTCCAAAGTCATCCAGTCTATTAGTTGTATTTTGAAGTAAGGATTTGGTCTAGCAACTAAGCAGTGGTGAAATTCAGCCGGTTCTATCCAGCTCAGGCAAACCGGTAGTGCCAGGAGGCTCCGTCCACTCACCCGGATGTAAATATGTCCCATTTTTGACCCTCTGTGCATGTACAGAAAGCTCTGCGCATGTGTGGAGGAGGCATGTGCACACTCACATTTGCGAACCAGTAGCGAAGGTAAATGGATTTCACCCCTGCAACTAAGCCAGATATTTTTAAAAAATATGATTGAAAGATGAAAACCAAATACTGTTAGTGTCCATTAACATGTACAAACTAGGTTTAAAAATTAATTTTACAGATTTCTAAATGCTGAGAGAGTGACGGTTGGTATCAGTCATACGTAGTTCATCTCTTTGTAGAAGTGCATGGTTACACCCGAGAACATTTATGGAAAACCTTATTTCCTGCCTCGCCAGCTCCAGCCTTCACAACAAATGCAACAAACGAGGAGTTTCTAGCCCTGTGAGAAACAAGAGACAATACCCTTTTGCATGTGCCTTGCACATAAGCCTTTGACAGTGAAGGACTTATGTAAATATCTTTCAAGTAATAATGCTAAAGATTCATGGGAACTCAGCCATTCCTAGAAAACTATTTGTAGTTTTAGTTTGCTATCTATAGTACTGTGTAGATTTATGTGATGACATCCAGCAATGGAAGAGGTTGCTGATTTTTGGATTATGTAAGAAGCTGTTAAGACATATATCTCCTTTATTTATACATGGCAATATATAAGAAAGGCCTAACACTTCCTTTATATGTGTATTACAAAAGGGAAGATTGCTCACTATTTTTCTCCATCAAATAAGCAGTGTGGCAAAACTCATGCCTCAATGATTACCTCAAGATCAACAACACGCTGAATATAATGATACTTTTGAATAAACTCTGTACTTAGACCCACATGTGTCAGAAGAGTTTGGAATTTCTTTTAAAGTGAAGTGAGAAATAGGTTTTTATATACACCCCATATCATACATCATTTGCCATTTTTAATTTTAAAATTGAACTATTTTTAATACTTAATGTTTTTAGGAAAAAAGAGAACTCTTCCTAATAAATATCTCTGGAATGTTAAGACTTTAACTTTGGCTAAATTGTACCTTTTAGGTGATATATCAACAGAACTATTATACTCTTAAAGAAGAGGACTTAAAAATAAATAAGGCAGCAGAAAATGTCTGTTCCAAGAGTTAGTTTTTGTACCGCAGTTGTGTGGCATGATTACAGATGTGACTCCAAAGAAGCAGTTCGTACAATCACATAGTAAATAGCCAGTTTAGTTCGTCAATAACATCTGATTTCAGGCAAAACACTTTACCTACTTTAAAAGTTTAACCATTATATTACATGTTATCGTATTATAAGTGTGCTTTCCAATTCAAAATTTATCTTTAAATTTATCTATACGTTGGTAAATGTATAATATCACTAATTATGAAGTACCTAACAATGTTCTTAAATGTTTTTCTGCTCATGTAACATAATATCATGTAATGGTTTATTTTGGGAAGGGTGGAAACAAACATTCCCATAAAAATAAATCTTATTCTTTTTGAAATGTAAGAGAAAATGGATCAAAATGTCAGCTGATGGGGTTTTTTTCTATGACAGAATTATTTCCAGTTTGAACTAATATGAAAATATCCTAAATAAAAACAACAAATGAACTTGTGAACTGATTTTACTAATGGTATAATATCAATTTCTAGAATAGGCATTACTATCCATGAAGATTACTATGTTCACATGGCGAACTCAATGAAAGAATAACAAATAATCTTGTATTACAATTAAGCAATGGATGACTTTCTATGAAGTCTTGTTTGCAACCAGACAACTGTAACAGGAAGTGGGAGGGAAGGCATTGGAATGTAAGGGATGTTTGGGAGGGAAATTTGGAATGCAAGAGTGTCAATGGAAGTCTGAGATAGACCCAACACTTCAGGGTCGCTAGCTGGGGAAGTCTGAGGCAGACAGATCATTCCCAAAACAAAGAGAGTGCAAATGATTGGTGGATAATGGACAATGGGAAGTCAAGGGGAAAAAGGGGAAATTTCCCTATGCTGTTTTCATGTGAAATTGTTAGAACTAGTTTTTCTACTTCTGTAACCACATGGAATTTTCAGTAAAGTTATATTCTTGGTAAAAAAAATGTCTCAGGAGTTTCTTTTGCTGTTTAACCTAGTGGGACAGCTGACACAAAGTTGAATGACACATGAAAAATAGTGATTAATATTATTTGTGGAAAACTATTTCACATTGTTAGCTAGGAAGATGAAAAATGAACTCAATTCCCCGAAGACATTCCCACCCAATAAAACAGAAACTTTAGGGAAAAAAACCCCTAGAGAATATTTTCTCTTAAAACAGAAACATTCTTAAAGATCCAGAAACATTAAACAAGTAAACATCATTCAATTTTAAGATGTAAAGAAAAATTATCACATAATGGTGTATCCTAACTGAAAATATATTGCTAATGGTTTTAAAATTAAAAGGAAAGGTATTAATTTATACTCCATCATAAAAAGTATATTATGTGAAAACTATTTAATCATTTTGAAGTTAATTCTCAGTTTTGATTTGATTTCACCTCTAGTACAATCCTTTCAAAAATAATATGTGAATATAAAACTCACTATGGAAAATAGTGATGATACAGAACAATGCTATTGCTTTTATAGCAAAGGACAGATGGATAGGTAGAAAAATAATTTTCTAAGCACACATTTTAAATTTGAATGAGGTTATAAAAGGCTTGAAGCAAAAATATACACAATAGTCATGCTCAATATCACAATGCAATCCTGAATAATAAATGTTATGTCAAAACATTTAAATGATATTCCCAATCAAATTCTTTTAGGTTGGCTTTGTCAGGGTCATAAAATAGTAGGACTGAAACATAAATGTTTTTACCATGAATACTATTACAAACAGAAATAATTATTAATGTTATTATAAGCACAAGGTATAATAATTTCATTACATTAAGACTTTCAAGGATATATGTACAGCAAATATGATAAATTATTTAGCACTGCTATTATTAATTGACGATTTATGTGCCATCAACATCAATATTCAGGAACATATTGAACCTTGGGGGGTCAGCATTGTGTTTTGGCTCCAAGCTACAATGTTCAACCATAGTCCAGGGACTATTTCTGTGACTGTACATTGTAGCCTGCAAATTGCAGGACAATCTTACATCTGGATAATCTCTGCAACAATATGTCTTGTTAGTAGATTACTAAGCACCCAACAGCTTATGAGGGCAATGACTGATGCACTACAGTGCCATCAGAATGCAGCCCAGGGTTTATTTATTTATGCATTATAGCTGTAGCTTTCTGAGTGATTAACAATTAACAATAAACACAAGAAAAGAAAGGAAAGGTTCAATTCATGTTAAAATGTATATTCAATAAAATATAAAATAAAGACCCCAAACAAAGTAGGTAGCAGGAAGTCTTTAAAATCTAAATTGATATGAATTTAATTATAAATTAAATTATAATAATTATAAATTTTAATTATAAATAATTATAAATAATTAATTATACTAAAATAAAATGAAAAAGCATAAAAGCATTCTGGGAATGCCTGATCTGCTACCTTGCTATACAATTTAAATTTTAAATGAAAGCGATGTGTATATGTGTATATGAGAATATTCAGTTTAGGATGAGAACTAGTACAATAAGGACTGAAGCTACTGATGCTACTAAGTGCATACTTTATGTTGAGTAATATTGGCAAAAAGAAGGAAATTATTTTTCAAGAAAGAAAATGTGAGTTCTGCTTTGCATGTGATTTGTATACAATACATAGCCAAGCTTAAATAACTAGTCAGATACTGGAAGATTTACACTTCCTTATTTAGGCTTCAAGTTTCAAACACATACTAAAAAAGGCAGTTTTGATTTGCAAAATGACTTTAACCTTTATTAATATCAATGATTCCCACCAGCTATAACTTCATATACAAGTTTCCAATTATGAACTTAGTCATACTATTTATATCTCTATAAAGTTATTTCATTACAAGATAAACATTAGTGCTAGTGGCATTAACAGCAGCATTCAGCAGCATCACAGATATCAAAAGTTATTCTCTGTGGTTTGTATTTCTGTGTATATTAATCAATTGGATAATTTGAACTATTCACCTATACCTAATTGAACAGGCCAAGTTATCTAATTGGTTCCAAAATAAACATGAATGCCCATACTTAAAAAGTAAACCAAGTACATCTATTCAGTATACAATAATTCTCTATAAATATTTTTGAAAAATGTTACTGATATATTTTGATATAGATCATGTAAAAGCATACCTTAAAGCAGGGGTCACCAACCTTTCAGAACTCATGGACAACTAAATTCATAATTTTAAATCCTGGAGACCACTAATATGAATTTTAAATATTTAGTGCAATATATAAAACACAAATAATTTGTTTGTGGACCACCAAAATTTTCTCATGGACCACCAGTGGTCCATAGACCATCAGTTGGTGACCATTGTCTTAAAGGACTTTATCAAGCTGAAACTGTCTTAGTTATTCTTGGTCATGATATAATTCTCTTGTAATGTGGGTGAAATATCCCAGATGCTGCAAGATCTCACTGAGTTATTACAATCCACCCTAATTTGCAAGAGTGATAGCTGGATGTTGATTCTTCAATTCTTTCAGTGGTGATGCAGTGACTAATTTATGAGAAGCAGAATGAGAAGAGGTTTTAACACAAAATAATAATGGTAATCACACTTACGGTCTCCATGGCAACGCAGAGCGCCCACAGTTAACTTGGCATCAGAGCCTGGCCGACCAATATCTCCAACCACCACTTGACTGATAGGTAAATGGTCCTTGTAAGATAAAAGACCAGCATCTTTTCTCCTATGTAATGAAAAGAAAAAAAAATCAAACATACTTAATAAGATGTTTAGTGAAAGACAGAGTCACCCTGCAATACTATATTCTAACTACTATGTCACTAAAATATTACTTTATTGCTGCCTTTCATCCTCTAGATTCATCATCAAGTATAAGCTTCCATTTTTTCACCTTACTCCTGGGGATTCAACCACACTCAGGGATGTTGTTTTTTTAGCAGCTGACAATCTTTTCCTTACAACATCATTTTCACCTTTAAGAGGCATGGACTTCAACTCCCAGAATGGAGTTAAAATCCACACCTTTTAAGTTGCTGAAATTTATTTATTTATATTTATTAGTCTTCTATTTTATCACAAGGTAACTCTGAGTGGCTTACAGACATAAAAAATATATCCACATTAAAACAAGACTACAGTACATTAAGATAAGAAGATTAAAATTAAGGGCACGTGGAGAGGGAGGGATGGAATGGGGGGAGGTGGGATCTGTTGGTACTTGATCAACCACCTCCATTGTGCTGCTCCCCCATTGGGGCCCAGGCCAACTGGCAGAGCCAGGTCTTTAGGCCTTACAAAGGGTTGGGGCCAATCTCATTTCAGGAGGCAAGATGTTCCAGAGGACAGGAGCATCCTCCTGGACACTGCCAACCAGAATAACTGGGTTGATGGTACTCACAGCATGTCTCCTTTGCTGGCACACATGGGAAGGGCCAATCCCACTAGGGTGAGACAGTCCCTCAAGTAATCTGGACCCATGTCATTAAAGGTGATCACCTACACCTTGAATTGCATCCGGCAACCAATGTAGCTCGCAGAGCAGTGGTGTTACAAGGGCCATTCTTGGAACCCCCCCCAAAACTGCCCTTGCTGCCGTACTCTGCACTAGCTGTAGGTAGTCCCATGTAGAATGCATTATAACAGTCCAACTGTGAGATGACTAGGGAAAAGTATTGAGGAACACTTCCCTAGATACTTATTGTCAGTACAGCTACTAACAGATTGGTTCAATTATAGTTTTGGGGCTGAAAAATCAAATGAAATATATATGATAATGTCATGTCGAATTCAACCTGCCAAGAGCAGTGATCAGCCATTCCACTCTATAAGTTGTACTGGAGGCATTGCTGAAGAAAGGTCTCATTTGGAAGCCAGGAAACAATCATTTTATACGTGTGGAGACTGGTTCTTTTACAACTTGGCCACTGGAGAGGCAATTAATTGCTCCTCTCATGCTGAATTATATTTGGGACTTACTGCTTGACTAGTACATGCTTATTTTGGGAGAGGGGATTTCTTGTACCATTTTTTATCATGCAGTATTTATCTTGGTTTGCTGGAGGATGGGGCAGGAAGAAGGCAAAATGCAGAGCAGAGGGAAAGACAAAAATATGAAATGTGCAGGCGGATTTATCACAAAAATGGATTTAACATAATTTAGGCAACAGTAGAATTAGTAAGAAAATATATATTAATATATATTGGAATTTTTTCCAGTGATTGTGACCCATTTTATTAACTGACAATAATAAAAAGTGTTATTGTTTCATTATTCATTATTGTAAGGATGTTTCATACCATTAACTGTTTGCTTGATCACCAGTGAGCATCAGATTAATTTGATGAAAAGGAAAACATATTTTAAAGGAAATGCAATTAAAGCAATTAAGAAAACAACTTTAATCTTTTAGAATATTATTTCTTAGGAATGGTTGCCTAACCTCTATGATTAGGAAGGTAATTAGAAGCTTAATTAGTATGCTTTTCAGAGAGCATTAAACTGTTGTCTGAAAACAAAGGATATAAGTACTGGACTGTTTTATTTTGAATTGGTTTTCATTTATTTATTTTTATTGTACTTTATTATTTATTCCAAGAATATCTGTGCTGCATTTCAGAACAAGTTTTCCCAAAGTGGTTTATAAACCACAAAACCCCCATAGCAAATATAATACTACAAAGCCCCGTTAAAATTCCATAAAAACTAATAAGCAGATAAGCCACACAACACAACAAAACAATAAAATGTAAGCCCAAATTAATCACAGAAAAATATACTTTACAGTAATAATTAAATTCTCCTGAAATCAAAAGTGTTCTGTTATTCATAACTACACACATATATATGCACACATATATGAAATGTACAAATTCATACAGGAGTATTTATAGGAATATCTCTTCTATTGCTTAAATATGAGTATATCCTCCAGAACTCTAAACATTTTTTCCAAATATAAATATCAAATTATTTATATTTACTATTTTTCTAAAAATATCTTTGAACCCAGAGATCATTTTTGAGAAGATATGCAAAGAGTAAAACATGACTTCAGCATGGGAAAACAATTCACTATGACAAAAAAACCCTCAAAATTACTTCATCTTGTTTCTCTTTTGGATAAGATGGAGGTAAGGGCAGACTTTTAAGATTGTCTTAATTACAGTTTATATCAACTACAGTTTATATTAACTAAAGTAGAATTCTAGCATTTCTTGTGGCATTTTATTTACTGAATTGCCTATAGTCGTCTTAAAGGCTGACAATGGCTGTGGACAATCACAAAGCATTCATAGATTAGAGAGCAAAGGAAGCACTGGACTCAATAGGATTTGGAGCCATCTTCTCACTTACTTGAGGCTGCTATTAGCTTGCTTTCATTTTTAAAATTAAATTAAAATCAATTAAAAGGAAATGAAATGGACGTTGGCCTTACCTGATACGTCCGTTCTCTACCAGGAGGAAACGGCAGTCAGATCGGGGAGACGCTCTGTCTATGCGCATGACCGAGTCTGCTAAGAAAGCTCCGCCCTCTGTGCCTCTCCAGTTATTCGGCGAGGGCGAAGGCGCAGACCCGTGAGACGTGTCATCCTGAAATGAGAAACAATTAGCAGTCCACCCACCCTATCCCTCCCAACCGGACGGACCGGATACTGAAGGGTGGGGCTGACTGCCGTTTCCTCCTGGTAGAGAACGGACGTATCAGGTAAGGCCAACGTCCATTCTCCTACATGGAGGGAAACGGCAGTCAGATCGGGGACATACCAAAGCCTCATGTCCACCAGGGAGGGTGCATCCCGGTCCGGACGTCGTCAAGCCTGATGGACAGCTTGTAGAACCCGTCTGCCAAACGATGCGTCGGAGGAGGCAAAGGAATCCACTCTATAATGACGCACAAAGGGACTCAAGCTGGTCCAAGTGGCGGCACGGCAGACCTCCTCGAGCGATGCCTGGGTAGACCAGGCGGCCGATGTAGCGGCACTCCTGGTCGAGTGCGCCATGATGTGGCTTGGTAGTGGTGAGCCGGAGAGTCGATAAGCCATAGCAATGGTGGCCCGAATCCACCGACCCAGGGTGGAGCTTGTCACTCGGGAACCGACGGCAGTCGGGTGAAAGGCGATGAATAAGGCTCCAGTCCTTCGTAGAGGAGCAGTTCGGGAAATATAGATCTTCAGCGCCCTGCGGACATCTAGTGTGTGCCAGGTCCGTTCCAGCCGATGTGATGGGTGAGGACAGAAATTTGGGAGAACGAGCTCCTGGGCGCGATGGAAGGTCGAATTGACCTTGGTCAAAAAGGCCGGGTCAAGGCGGAGAACCACTCTGTCCTTGTGAAAAATGCAGAGATCCCGCCTGGTGGACAGGGCCGCTAGTTCGGAAATACGGCGAGCCGAAGTGATAGCTACCAAGAAGGAGACCTTCAGCGAGAGGAAGCGGAGCGGGGCCTGACGAAGAGGTTCAAATGGAGGAGACATGAGGACATTAAGGACCTTGTTGAGGCTCCAAGTAGGGAACCGGTGTATGACCGGAGGGCGTAAGTTTGAGGCCCCTCGTAGAAAATTTCGGATAAAGGGATGTCGAGACAGGGACTCTGTTGATCCGCACGCCAGCACCGAGGCGATGGCTGCGACGTGGCGTCGAAGGGTATTCGGAGTCAAGCCCTTATCAAAACCCTCTCGGAGGAAGGATAGAATGTGAACGATAGTGGCCGAAGTCGGAGACACAGAATTTCGGGTACACCAAGATGAGAAGGCACGCCACGTGGCCTCGTATATTCGGGTGGTTGAGGGACGGCGAGCGGCCTGGATGATGGAGATGACCTGAGGTGGGAGATGGGCCTCGGTCATGATGAGCCGCTCAACCGCCACACGGTCAAGTGGAACCAGGTGGGATCCGGATGGGACTGGACTCCCTGAGACAGAGACACCTTGGATTCCGGAATGACCCACGGGGGGGGGCTACCGACAGGGTCAACAAGTCTGCGTGCCAGGGTCGTCTGGGCCAATAAGGGGCCAGGAGCAGGAGTTCCGCCTTCTCCTCGATCATTTTCCGAAGGACTTTGGGAATCACCGGAATGGGAGGAAACGCATATAAAAGACCTGCTGGCCACCGGCTGCGAAGGGCGTTGGTCGCCTCGGCCCCTGGTTCCGGGTATCTGGAAAAATAACGAGGAACTTGGTGGTTCGTCCGGGATGCGAATAAGTCCAGGACGGGAGTCCCGAATTTGCCTGATATCTCTCTGAATAGTGTGGGAGGAATACTCCACTCCCCGTGGTCCACGAAGTTCCGGCTGAGGGCATCGGCTCGAATGTTCGCCGAACCTGAAATATGGTCCGCTCTGATGGAGGCCAGGTGGCCTTCGGCCCAGAGACCCAGGAGACGGGCCTCGGCCATCAGGGACTCGGAATGGGTGCCCCCCATTTTGTTGACGTGGGCTTTGGCAGTGGTATTGTCTGTCAGGATTAAGACATCTTTGCCCTCTAGGAGGTCCTGGAAGTGAACTAGGGCTAGGCGGATGGCTCGCAGTTCCAGCAAGTTGATGCTGAGGCGCGACTCCTGAGCTGACCACCGGCCTTGGGCGGTGTGATGAAGAAGGTGGGCGCCCCAACCCGTGAGACTGGCGTCCGTGGTAAGCTGGAGCCGGGGGGGCTCCTGGAAATAGGAGCCCAGAGAGATGGCGTTCGAGGTCCACCAGAGTAAGGACTGGCGGACAGGTTCCGGAAGGGGAAGGCGAGTGAGAGAGGTGTCCCGTCGAGCCTTTTGGTATGGAAGGAGTAGCCACTGAAGGTATCTGCTATGCAAGCGAGACCAGGGTGTGATACCGAAAGAAGAAACCATTGTGCCCAAGAGGCGGGAAAGGGTTAAAACTGAGGGCGAAGCTGAGGAAAAACAACGGTGGGCTAACGAGCGGAGGTTGTGCTGCCGGTCAGGGGAGAGAGAGACTGTGGAGAGCTCGGTGTCAATGAGGGCCCCCAAATGTTGAATACGGGGAGAAGGATTCAAATGGCTCTTGGGCCAGTTAATGGAGAAACCATGGTCCTGTAGCGAAGCCAGGACAATGGAAAGATCCGTACGTGCCTCCGACAGTGAGGATGAAAGCACCAGAATATCGTCTAAATAAAATTGAATTCGGACCGGATGGGAACGAATATGGGCAATAAGGGAAGACATAATTTTAGTAAATACCCTGGGAGCCGAGGAAAGGCCAAAGGGGAGAGCCTTGTATTGGTAATGTTTTCCCATAAAACAAAAACGAAGAAATTTGCGATGGGTCAATAAAATGGGGACGTGGAGGTAAGCCTCCGTCAGGTCAATAGACGAAAGCCAATCACCTGGCCGGATGGATTCCAGGATAGAGGCTAGGGATTGCATCTTAAACCGGCGGTAGATTATGTACCGGTTTAACGATTTAAGATCTAATATAGCCCTCCAGCCGCCCGAGGATTTTTTTACAATGAACAAACGGGAGTAAAACCCTAGTCCTCGTTGAGGTACGGGAACGGATTGGATAGCTTCGATTTGGAGTAAGTGGTCTATAGCGGCAGCCACGAGCCGCCGTTTAGTAGCGTCAAGAGAGACGGGGCAGGCAAGAAAGCGGGAAGGGGGAAGAGAAAGGAACTCCAGGGCCAAGCCCGAGGAGATGGTGCGTAGAACCCAGGGGTCAGAAGTGGAAGACTCCCATTGAGCCGAAAAAATGGACAGACGGCCACCAATGGGAGGAGAAGAGGAAGGCCTATCTTGGTTTCCTAGAAAAACGCCCCCGCCCCCCACGGGAAGGACGGCGTTGGGGGAACCTGGGACCCTGTCTGACCTGGAAATCCTGGGAGGATCTGGAGGGGAATGACCGCTGGTATCGAGGTTGATAGTTGGAGGGTTCGTTGGTCCGAAAGGACTGAAATCTGGATGTCGCCGAGAATCGGGAATCTCCACGCCGGGAAGCCGGGGGAAGGATCTTGCGACGGTCCCGCGTTTCAACCAGGAGGGGTTCCAGGGAGGAGCCGAAGAGGGAACCAGCAGCATAAGGAGCAGAGGCCAGCTGCCATTTGCTGCGCATGTCGGCCTGCCAATTGCGCAGCCACAAGAGGCGGCGGGAGGCGACGGTGGAGCCCAAGGCCCTGGCCGAGAACCTGGTGGCATTAAGGGTAGCGTCGGCGGAAAATTCCAGAGCTGCGACGACCTTGTTCAGGTCCTGATGTGACCGAGCATCCGACAGGGGTAGGCGAGCTTGAAGTTGTTTCAGCCATAGTAATGCTGCCCTGTTGAAGAACGACGCGGATGTAGAAGCGCGAATAGACCAGGCGGAAGCTTGGTGGCCCTTGAGAAGTGTCTTCTCTGCTCGTTTATCTTCCGGCCGAAGGGAGTCCTCAGTTGGTCCCGTGGGGTGGGAAGAATTGGTGAGGGCAACAATTGGAGGGTCCACAGATGGTGGCTGCAGAAGGTCAGCTAGCGGAGCAGCTGAGTTATAGAGTTTCTTATCCAGTCCGTTGGGGCTGGGCCCGGCTCCTGGGAGAGCCCATTGTCGTTGTAATATATCGGTAAACAACTTGGGTGCTGGAATTGTCTCCGGTTGCACAACATTCTCAGCGAACATGGCCGAAGCCGGGTCGCTGGGATTCTGAGTGCCAGCAGAAGAAGGCGGCTCTCCGAGGCGGGTGGTGGAGATCGCCTTGAATAGGAGTGAACGAAACATCTGAGGGCGGAATAGGCTGATAAAAGATGGCTGATCCGGCCCCAAACCCTCATCATCAGACCAAGCTTGCTCATTAAGATCATCCCCTTCTGAAACAGAAGCCTGGTCCGCTAAGGACTGTGTCTCTAAATTATCCTGCTCAGAAAGGGAACCGTCTGACTCCCGAAGCTGGGTTTGCTGTCTGGCTACCAAGGGGGGAGCTGGAAGCTGTTGGATACATTCAGCAAAGCTATGCCTTATCGCCCTTGAAATCATGGCCTCCAATGAGCTAGCCAAATTAGTGGGAGATGGTGCTTGAGGTGCCGAAGGAGCAGGCTGATTATGTGCTGGCTCCTGAGGGGCTGTAGCTAAGGTAGGGCTGGGCAAGGTTTGGAATAGTCTCTGAGGATCTGCAGCTGGAGCCCCAGCTGTGGATTCAGGAATGTCGGGGGAGAATTCCCTCACCGACCGAGGAGAAGCAGCTGCCCGTTGGGCCATGGCTTGCTGGTCAGGGGAAGGTCTAGATGCCCTGCTTGGAATAACCTGGGCCTGAGCCTTAAGGAAGGCCTTCTCGATGGCCCTGTGTCTCCTTTGATCCTCTTTAGAGGAAGAGGAGATAGAAGAGGAAGCTGCAGCCTTTTTGCCCCTGGCTCTCTTAGTGGGAGGAGGTAATGCCGAAGATCCCTCTAGGGGATCGCTGTGATGGCGGCGTCTGCCGGTCCTGGCAAGCGCCCCTGCTGCCGATTGAGTTGCGTCCGCCATTTTGAAATTCTCTCCTGGCGGTTGGCGGCGGCAAGAAAGGGCGTGAATGACTCACCAGGGCCTAGAAGAAGAAGCGCCGAGACCAGGATCGCCGAAGGTGCTCTCCTGGCGGTTGTGGGGGGGCGGAAGGCCGAGTCGCTAGCCGTCCGGCTATTAGTGCGACTAAACGGCGCGGCGAGCAGCCGCTCGAGCCGACGCCAATTAACAGGCTGCTAGGCAAATGCCTTATAAGCGCAGCAACGGCTCCCCGGTGGTCTGGGGAGTCAGCGGAGGTAGCGCTGAGGTCGGCTGAGAAGCAATCTACCAGCCGGTAGAAAGAAAACAGCTCCTGAGGCAAGTAGAAAACTCGGAAGATCTGGAGACACGTCTGTCAGCGTAGACCGAGTCGAATAACTGGAGAGGCACAGAGGGCGGAGCTTTCTTAGCAGACTCGGTCATGCGCATAGACAGAGCGTCTCCCCGATCTGACTGCCATTTCCCTCCATGTAGGAGAATAGGTAAAGCAGGTTTTTTTTGGTACTGGAATGACTTGGAGACCCTGGGTCAAAGTATTTGTTACAAATCAAGACAGTGAAGAATAGTGAAATATGTGTTATGATTTCTTAAGACAAGCCTGGTTTTCATACGGGGTTTGTATTAGAATATGATTATTCCTATTTAATTAATTGTGCTCTTTGTTGAGGCCCATATTCAGATTCAAGGCTTTTTGATTGTTTATAATAAAATACAAATGTCCTACAAAACCTGGGGGTGGTATCAAGATTCGGGGAGGTTTTGAGGTGAAGATGTTTGACAGGTATTCCAAAAGGAAAACTGGCATAAGTGAATTTCAAGTGCTAGGAATATAGAATATATGATGAGAAAGTTTTAAAATGGGACTTGTAATATGAATTCCTTGTAATATGAATTAGTTCCATGTAATATGAATTAGCTAACAAATTATTCTGGTAAATAATCTAACTTTTAATATTTTTAATTAGCGTTCTGAAATTATTTCATTATTAACTTTGTTTATCAGAATACTTTATGAATTTGTGTGTCTCTAATGGCAGCTCTTTTTTTTGAGAGAGAGCAGAATACTTCTTTAAATTCTAATGTATTCATCGATCCAAAAATTTGATTTAAACTTCTGTTGCCTTAATCCTAACAAGAATGCTAACAAGAATGATTTTAATGGTTTCATTGATCGATTATGGATCAGTACAGTTTTCTGACCTCTCTAAATAAGTGTTTTACAAAATTAGCCCATTTTCTTATTTTTTTTCCTGGCGAAAACATGAAGTTCTGAACATTAGTAATTTTCTGAGAGCCTGCAAATAATAAAAAGGGAAGATGAAACCAGATGGATAAAAATAAAATTTTGGAACTGCGTGGTAATCATGGCAAAATTAATTTCTTTACCATATTACACCTCCATAGTATTGACTAACAAGTCTTTTTCTAGAGACCAGTCTACTTGGCTAGATTTCTGGAACTTGTTCAAATCAACAAGCTGTACATTTTTCTGTTAATACCCTGTTTCCCTAAAATAGGACATTCCCTAATAATAAGCCCAATTGGGCTTTTGAGTGCATGCACTAAAATAAGCCCCCCCTGAAAATATTTAAACACATGCGCAGCTGGTCCCCGCCATTTCCTCTGGTTTTCACACGCCCCAAAATAATAAGACCTCCCTGAAAATAAGGCCAAGCACTTATTTCGGGGTTCAAAAAAATATAAGACAGGGTCTTATTTTCGGGGAAACGTGGTAATATTCTGATCAATGGGTTAGATACCATAGTTCTGAGAGAGAACCAGTGAAGGATTTAAACTGGGTACTATCTGATCCTCTTGTGTTTCAATAATTTCAACCCAGCAGAGTGAAGACAGATGGATAGGATGCTTAAAGAATTACTGCACTTATGCTTTTCATTTTTGTTTCTTCTGGCTAGTGAAATTGACCATTCATGATAGTGATAGATTTGATAATCCTGAATGAGGCAATAGGGAAGCTGGGTATTAATTTCTTTGGCTATGAGAAATTACTGCTTAGTTTATAGTTTCTAAGCAGGATCTCAATCAGTTAAGGATATTTCAACTGTCAATTCTATTGCTATGTACATTTTATATGACAGCAATAATTTATTTTGGTATGGTTGACTTGGTAAACTCAGTGAATTATTTATGTACAACAAGGATGGGTGTAAGTAACCCTATTTTTTTCCTTGGCCTCCAAATAGCTTTTGATACCATTATCTTCTGGACCATTGCTCAGAGTTTGACAAAATTTTATCTAGACTTAATCCTTCTGAAGAGATTGATCAGAAAGTGTGAGAAAGGGATTTTTATTGTATCCCTTGGCTGTTGTTTTGTAGCTTGAATGTTTATTTAGTGGCATTTGATGCTGTTCTGGGGATCTTTATTCTACTGTAATTATAATTTGCATGTGTGTTGTATTGTATGATAGCTTTTAAAGTTTCTGTGCCTTACTTAGGTCAAAATTGATCTATTTGCCTTGTCTAATTGTTATTTTTGCTGACAATTGTAATTCATAGTAAGAAGGTGCTTGACATTCCAAAATGTATTGCCAAGTACTTTTTTCACTAGATAAAAATATCAAACTAGAACAGGAATAGTCAAAAGAATTTTTTGTCTCATTAGCTAATTTATAGAAGCCATCTTACTTTCTAAAATAACAAAAAACACTGAATATTTTTTATTGGAAAAAACTATTGATACAAGCAGTGGAATTTTCAGTTGACTCATCAAAGCTCATCAGAATGCTTGGTACTTAAAGAATTAATATTCTACAAATGAAACTGAATTAATTACAGAACTTGTCCAGAATTCTGACTCCATTATAGATATTTAGAAATAATCACAATTGAAGTGTTTAGTATTTGGAGAATAATATCATTATCTAAATACCTTAAAAGGTTTTTTTTTAAAGGAAAATAATATTTCTTGTGTTCTCTCTCCAAAAAAATTTCTCTAAGAGAAAAATGTTTACATTTTCAAAGTTATAGATTCTAATAATAAAAGAAAAGGTAAATATATAATTCTGTAATTGTAATAAACAGGATAATATAATATCTTTGAATACTTTTATTATTTTTACTTCCCCTAAGTATAAAAATAGCCGCTCTGAGTCTCTGGAGAAAGGCAGCATATAAATTGAATTAATTGAATTAATAAATTAATAAAATTTACAAAATTATAAAAGCATGCTAAAGATGTATTTATCATAAGGCATGCCCTACCTAACCAATTTGGCCAGAGGAGAAAGAGCAGGTGTTTAATTCAGGTGACTATTCTGTCACCATCTTGTTTCTTCCCCTATATAAACTGTGTAAGGGTAATGCCAAAAACAAGCAAACAAAAAGCCAAATAAACTTCATATCCCTTTTACTAATGGAGAAAAATAAGGATATCTTAAACCTCATATCTGGAAGTCAATTTGAGGGATCTCCTAAAACAAATGTCCAGATTGCAATTTCATAGGCAAAAATGACCATCAAGGTATTTATTTTTTTAAAATTGGAACAAAAAATTATTAATAACCCAATAAAAACATAGATGAGTGTAGAACTTAAAGAACAAGATTAAGCGTCACAGGAAGAATTTAATAAAAGAAGAAAAGATAGACCCATGTTAAAAGGTGACTAGACCTCAGAGAAAACTAATTTGGAAGGATTTTGTCTACAAGTCAGCTGTGAATGAATTCTGATCTAATGGGACTCAATAACATATTGCATTGCCAGAGGCAATTGTTACAATTTTCCAAAAACAAGCATTGATATAGTATAATAATGTGTTGATTTCTATGCAGAATATATAAATAAAACCATAAGAAAGTTTTTAAGCCCTACTTTGCATTACTGTTATTTTCACATCTCAAGTGTTTTCATATTGAAAATGCATGAAGAAATCATTTATTTTTATTCTTGACATTAAAAAAATCACTGTATATATTTTAAATTGTATATAAACAGTTGATTTTGACCTATTTAAAACTATTTAACCTATTTAAAATTTAGAGTTGTACACAGTGATTATGCACTCTAGTTTACCAAGAATTTAAAAAGTTATCAGAACTTTTCCGGTTCCGGTCCCGGAGGCGACGGACACTGATCGGGCTAGCTCTGGCCCCAGTGTCCGATCCCCCCCATCTGGAGGCCCTATGGGCCAAACGCCCTAATATTGGGGCGTTTGCTGTTTGAGGGCGGCTCGCCAGGGGTCCCCTGCCTCACATCCAGGGGCCGGGAGGCCGATGCTGGTGCGCCCGAGGCTCCAGCGGGGGAGGGAGGCAATCGGCGGCCTTTTCTGGGACCGCTGAGGTGCCACAGCGCCTAAGGGGACCGGCGCTTACCTGCAAGACACAGCGGACTGGGAGCTGATCGACCGGAGAGTTGAGGTGGCATGACGGAGTTTTAACTGCAAGGAGCAGAGAGCTGACAAGGCATCCTGGAGGTGAGAGGGGGGGGGTTGGAGTCCCCCCCCCTTGTAGCTGGAAAGGTGCCCTGGCTGAGAAGTAGGGGGAAAGAAATGGAAAAAAACCCCTTCCTTTGCTGACTTTTTCTTGAGGATGGCTGGATCAGAATTTGTTAAAGAGGTCTGGTGGCCTCTCTTCCCGATGGAGAGCTATGGCGGTGGTTCGACTTCCTGCTTCTTTATTTACGACTGAAGACATTACCCACCTCGAGCTTCCTGTTTGACCTACTCTGTACTCCAGACTCGTTGCTCCTGTGAGCGCCCACTGGTGGATATTGGAAAAATTACACCGACTGTCAATCCCTCTTTCTTTCCTGGAGGCTTGTTTTTTGGGATTTCTCATCTTCTATCATTGTAAGATGGCCAAGGGCCACAAAACAACAGCAGCTGACATGGAAATTTTTTTGGAAAGACTGGCAAAATTGGATCAGAAATTGGATAAGTTGGATGATTTACAAAAAGGATTATCTGAAATTAAATCTGAAATGACACTTATGAAAAAAGATTTAAATGATGTTCAACAGCTGGCAGAGCAAAACAAGAAGAAGATGGGGGGTCTGGAGGGGGAGGTACGGGCACTCCAGCGGGTGAAAGAAGGGAGAGGAAATGCAATGCTAACTTTACAATTGGATAAGATGTCTTATTTTCTCAGGTTTCAAAACGTGGAACAACTCAACCAGGAAAACTTGAGAGAAGTGATGGTCAAAATGTTGGGTGAATTTCTTGAAAGAGATTTGGAGTCTATTGGAAGGGATGTGGATTTGGTGTATAGAGTAAACTCACAATTTGCAATTTTACATAGTGTCCCAAGAGAGGTCCATATTAAATTTGTAAGAAGGGAACTGAGAGATGAGATATTGAGAAAACAAAGACTGGGGGTGCTGGTGTACAGGGGCAAGGAGGTCACCATCCTAAAGCAGATTCCCAGACAGGTACGAGAATTAAGGAGAAAATATTATTTTTTATCAAACAAGCTGTACCTTAAGGGAGTAGGCTTTAGGTGGTTGATTCCGGAGGGTTTGATGATTTTCTGGAAGGACAGTAGGAAGAAAATTAATAACGTAGCGGAGGCTAAGGCCTTTTTTGAGCAGCATAAGTCCTTCCTAGAGGGAGAAGATACAGGAGCTGAAGAGGGGGAAGTATTAGATGAACAAGGAGCGGGGGCGGGCGGGGCTGTGGCGGCCCGGGAGGAGGGGGGAGGCCAGGCCATGGTTCTAAGAGCTAGAACTAGGAAATGAAGAAAGGAGGGGAATCTATTATCTAATGTTTTTTTTATATATCTCTTTTTACTCTTTCTTTTCGCTGTACTTTGTATAATATTTTGGCTATTGGCTTTCTTTGTTCACATAACTTTTATATATTCCGGTTGTTTGTTTTGATAACGTCTGTTGTGTGAGAATTTAAAAAAGAGAAAATAATAATTTAAATATCTTTTTTATAAAGATATTGAAAATTCAACATATTGTAAACTATAATATTGTATATTTTTAACCAATAAAAACTTTTCTTATAAAAAAAAAGTTATCAGAACATAATACTCTGTTTTGATGCATTTTGTATTTTTGTATTGTCTTAGTTGTAAATAAAAATAATTTGGGGACTTGATCTTGGTCATCAACACTGAATATTTCTACAAAAGATTAAGTGCAAAAGTACTTGAGTTTTCTCTTATGTGATAAACTGTAATTTCTTTCATTCAGATTACAATGAGTATTTCTAAATTTTCATTTAAAAATCATGTGTTATTCCAGCCCATGACTTCTTTTGCACTCAATTATTTTTTGAGAAGGATCAAAATATAAATTGCTACTTCATAGGAGGCCTTGAGAGTGAACAGGAACTCTAAGTTACTATAGCCAAGAAAGATAATGTCTTTTGCAGGAATAATTCTGAATAGAAAGAATGGTATTTTGGGCAGAACTTAGAGGCTAAAATAAATTTCATCATTTATCATCTCTAGAGAAACAGAAGAGCTATGGTTTTGAGATATCATTGGCCAGAGGCTGTTGCCAGCAGAGGTTAAAAGGCTTGAAACAAATTTGTTGAGCAGTTGAACTGCAGTGAAGAAGAAAAGAACCTTGAAAGAAAAGAAGAGCAGAGGCAGAAGAGGAAAAAGGCTGACTTGTAAATGGCAATGTTTAAAACAATAGTTAATAATATAAAAAGTTTTTGTTCTGTACGTGCTAGTTGAGGTGAAGATACTAATAATTAGTATTGGTAATTGAATAAATATGATTCCCATAATCGGAAATCAGCTCACATATAACTTCCTTATATTCACTTCAATAATAATAATAACAACAACAACAACAACAATGGCGAACGGGCCATTTCTGGCCTCTGGAGGGCCTCGGGGGGGGGGAGGCCATTTTTGCCCTCCCCAAGCTCCTAGAAATGCTCTCCAGCCTGGGGAGAGAGAAAAATGGGCCTACCTGGCCCACTATGCCATTGTGTGCCAGAAGCAGGGGGAGAAGGGGGGGGGGTCGCGCACACATGCATGGGGGCAGGGCAGATAGGATTATGGGTGTGGGCATGCGTGCATGTGACCACCCTCTCCCCCTCTCCTGGCACATGATGGCAAAAAGGTTAGCCATCACTGTCCTATACCATTTCAGACAAATCCAATCTTTTCTTAAAAACTTCCAGTGTTGGAGCATTCACAACTTCTGGAGGCAAGTTGTTCCACTAATTAATTGTTCTAACTGTCAGGAAATTTCTCCTAGTTCTAGGTTGCTTCTCTCCTTAATTAGTTACCACCCATTGCTTCTTGTCCTGCCCTCAGGTACTTTGGAAAATAGCTTGACTCCCTCTTTTTGTGGCAACCCCTGAGATATCGGAACACTATTATCATGTCACTCCAGTTCTTCTTTTCATTAAACTAGACATACCCAATTCCAGCAACCGTTCTTTATATGTTTTAGCTTCCAGTCTCCTAATCATCTTTATTGCTCTTCTCTGCACTCTTTCTATAGTAGTGATGGCGAACCTTTTTGGCACTGAGTGCCCAAACCGGAACATGCGCGTGCATGTGTGTGCACGTACCGGAGTGCCAAAAACCCAAAGACCAACTGGCCAGCATGCATGCCGGAAACCAGAAGAGCATTTGGTGACGGTGTGCATACCCACAGAGAGGGCTCTGATGCGTCCTCTGGCATGTGTGCCATAGATTCGCCATCACGGTTCCAGAGTCTCAACATCTTTTTTACATTGTGGCGACCAAACCTGAATGAAGAGTTTCAAGTGTGGCCTTATGAAGGCATTATAAAGTGGTAGTAACACTTCATGGGATCTTGATTCTCTCCCTCTGTTTATGCAGCCTAGGACTGTGTTGGCTTTTTTGGAAGCTGCAGCACACTGCTGGCTCATATTTAAATGGTTGTCCACTAAGACTCCAAGATTCCTCTTACAGTTACTACTATTGAGCAAGGTACCACATATACTGTACTTGTGCATTTTGTTTTTCACCATTTAATTTCATTTTGTTAGATAGCACCCAATGTTCAAGTCTGTCAAGACCCTTCTGTATCTTAAGCCTATCTTCTGGAGCTCTCCTCATGGGTAAATCTGCTTGTTTTAAGGGGAAGGGGAGTGTCTGTTTGAGTGAGCGAATCATGTAACTGCAGGGAGGAAGGTGCTTCAATTCACCTCATGAATGAATCTGCTTGTTTCTAGGGGGAGGGGAGAGTGGCTGTTTGATTGAGTGTAAGTGGGAAGTCTTGTTAGCTGTGTGCATGGGAAAAACCGGTTAGATGGTGTCCATTAGCCGTGGAAGGCAATTCATGTAGGAGAAGGAAAACTCTGATCTCAAATCTCCACTGCCTTGTGGCCATACCCATCTATGGGAAAGTCTTCAGGAGTCAACCTCAAGGCAAATCCTGGAGCAGGAGTCCTGGAGTGAGGAGCAGTGCTAGAGGAGTAATATCTCTCTAAAAAAAAACCTTGGTCCAGCTGGCCCGGCTGGTAACACCTCGTAAGGGTCCCTTTCCAGGGTTACAGGAGAAGATGGTTAATTTTTTTGAAGGCAGAAGAGGGCTTTATGCCCTAATGGCAGATAAAACGGCAGAACCATCTTCTAGGAGAAGGGAAACTCTGATTATAAACCTCCACTGCCTTGTGGCTATATCTACTACTGGAAAAGGCTTCATGAGTCAACCTCGAGGCAAAATCCTGAGCCGGAGTCCCGGAAGCAGTTCGTGACTGTGACAATCACGTTCTGGTAACTCCTGCGACGCAGCTGGAACTAATCGTATTGGCTTTGCCATTCCATTGGACTATTTCAGCGACATGGAGGGGGGGATCTGCTGCTTGGGTAACAGTCTATCCTCCATATTAATCTACCCAGGCCTCATGCTCTGGAGAGGACACTCCAGCTTTGCATACAGCATTGAAACAACATGGGAAGTGGCAGTTACCGGTTATAAGTCTTTGCTTGATTGGCATAGAATGTGACACCAGGGGTCACTTTCATCGGTGGGAGAGGTCATTGTACCTCATTAGGCAGCTACCGCCCGCCTTAAGCTGGGCAGTCCCCAGGCAGTAAGGTGCTGCCCCACCATGGTCTGTTAACCTCACAGGGTGCGTGGGGTTTAGGGTCAAAGCCGACAAGCAGATTGATAACTTTATACCATGCAACAAACATAAGAAAACTTTAGTCCTAAAGTTGGGCACCTGGAATGTTCGGACAATGACCCCCAGCCTTTCTGATGATTTACAAGAGATAGATGATGTATGTAAGACAGCTGCCATTGACATTGAGCAGACTGCAGATGAACATCATTGCTCTTCAAGAGACAAGACTGTTAGACTTGGGATGTATTAAGGAGAAAAACTTCTCATTCTTCTGGCAGGGAAAACCATCTAACGAGTCTACGGAATACGGGGTTGGCTTCGCGGTCAGAAACATCCTACTAGGATCCAGTAATGGATCCTAGTAGGCTGTTTCTAACCGCGAAGCCAACCTGCTGCAGGAAGTGAAAGAATTCTGTCCTTGCAGCTCCACTCATCAGCAGGGCTGGTTACTCTTATTAGCGCATATGCTCCGACATTATCATCTTCAGTAGAATCCAAAGACAAATTCTATGATGATCTGGCTGCTGCTATCAAGAAAATCCCTGAGAAAGAACCACTGTTTATCCTTGGCGATTTTAATGCCAGAGTTGGAGCTGATTATAGTTCTTGGCCCACTTGTTTAGGTTAGTTCGGCATCGGAAAGATGAACGAAAATGGTCAACGACTGCTGGAGTTTTGCTGCTACTATGGTCTTTGCGTTAGCAATACATATTTTAAAACAAATCCTCAACACAGGGTCTTTTGGAGACATCCAAGATCGAAGCATTGGCATCAGCTTGACTTGATTCTTAGCAGGCACTCCAACCTCCCCAGTATTACAATCACACGCAGCTATCAGGGTGCTGATTGCGATACAGACAACTCCTTAGTGTGCAGCAGAATAAAACTGCAAACAAAGAGATTGCATCACTTGAAGAAGGAAGGAAGACCATGAATTGACATCAACAAGACCCGCAATCAGGGCAAAGTGGAGGAATTTGCACAAGCACTCAAGGAAAATCTTCCAGGCCCGGCTGAAGTAAATGCATCTGAACGATGGGAATATTTCAAGAAGGCTGTTTATAACACTGCCTTGTCAGTATTTGATAAGGAGATCAGAAAGACAGCAGATTGGTTCTAAGCCCATTTGGAGGAGTTGACCCCAGAGATTGAGGAAAAAAGGAGAGCTCTAATTGCATATAAAGCCTGTTCTAGTGAGTACAACCTACAGGTTCTGCGAGCTGCTCGTAGCAAAGTCCAACAGACTGCCAGAAGATGTGCTAACGATTATTGGCTGCAACTTTGCTCTCAAATCCAGATAGCAGCTGACACAGGCAACATCAAGGGGATGTATGATGGCATCAAGCAGGCTTTAGGTCCAACACAGAAGAAATCTGCCCCTCTGAAGTCTGCTACAGGTGAGGTTATCCAGGAGCGAGCACAGCAGATGGCACGCTGGGTGCAGCATTACTCTGAGTTATATTCCAGAGAAAATGTGGTAACTGAAGAAGCATTAAATAACATTGAGTGGCTGCCTGTCTTGGAGGAGCTTGACAGTGAACCAACTTTAGAAGAATTAAAGGTGGCCCTGGATTCCCTTGCCTCTGGCAAGGCACCCGAGAAAGATAACATCCCTGCCAAAGTTCTGAAGTGCTGCAAAGAGAACATCCCCACTGAACAGCATGAAATCTTCTGTCTTTGTTGGAGGGAAGGTGGAGTACCACAGGACATGAAGGATGCAAATATTGTCACACTGTACAAGAACAAAGGTGACAGGGGTGACTGTAATAACTATCATGGCATCTCTCTTCTTAGTGTTGTAGGGAAGCTGCTTGCCTGGGTCTGACTGAAGAGGCTCCAGGTGCTTGCAGAGAGTCTATCCAGAATTACAGTGTGGATTTCAAGCCAATAGGTCCACTATTGACATGGTATTTTCCCTTAGACAGTTGCAGGAGAAATTCAGGGAACGAAGACAGCCACTTTTCGTAGCCTTCATAGATCTTACGAAGGCTTTTGATTTGGTTAGCAGGGACGGCCTATATAAAATTCTTCCCAAGATTGGATGTCCACCTCAGCTCCCCAACATTATCAGATCCTTTCATGAGGAAATGAAGGGCACTGTAGTTTTTGATGGCTTAACGTCAGATTCCTTTGATATTCGAGGTGGAGTGAAGCAGGGCTGTGTCCTCACGCCAACTTTATTTGTTTGGGATCTTTTTTGCTGTCATGCTGAAACATGCTTTTGGAACTGCAACAGAGGGTATTTACCTCCAGACCAGATCAGATGGAAAACTCTTTAATCTCTCTAGATTTTTTTAAAAAAATTTGATTTATATGCCACCCTTTTCCGGAGACTCAGGGCGGCTTACAATGCATTAGGCAATAGCCTTCATACTTTTGTATATTTATACAAAGTCAGCTTATTGCCCCCACAAACTGGGTCCTCATTTAACCTACCTTAGAAAGGATGGAAGGCTGAGTCAACCTTGAGCCTGGTGAGATTCGAACTTACAGTAATTGCAGACAGTTGGTTTAAATCACTATGCTTTTAGTCTGCTGAGCTAAACCAGGCTCCTACTAGATTGAGACCGAAATCTAAAGTCCATCTGAAATGCTTATGGGATTTCCTCTTCACTGATGATGCTGCCATCACTGCTCACTCTGCTGAAGACCTTCAACAACTTATAGACAGTTTTAGCAAGGCCTGCCAAGATTTTGGACTAACAATCAGCCTGAAAAAAACACAAGTTGGAAGACTTCCAGTTGGTGATCCGCAGCGACATGGCACTGAGTGAGTGACTGCTACTCCTCAGCACCATTTGTCACCGCGTTCTGGGGATCCCCTCGGGGGCGCGGGACCCAGAGAGCCCCGCGGACAAGAGAGACAGCCAGGAGAGCAAGAAAGTGGAGAACAAACACCTCTTGCAAGACCGGGCGGCTCTGTCAAGCCAACGCGAGTGAGTCAGCCAGTTAATGGCTGACCTGGAGCTGTGGTAACCAGCAATAAGATGGGAGCGAGGAAGATCGGAGGTGCCAGTGTCGGATCTGTAAACACGCTTTCCCTGTTTACGTATAATTGAAAATCAGAAGAAGTGGTCGGCGGAATCGGGAGCGAAGGGGTCAGAGTGGAAAAGAGCGGCGATGGAGATTGGAGAGCAGATTGGGAAGACGCAGAGCTCGACATGCCGACGCGGAGAATGGAGAACTGAGGACGCAAGATTACCTGCGTAGAGAGGATTGGAGGGCATAGTGAATAAGAAAATAAAAAGACTTCAGAAGAACTTCTATTTTTATTGCCGTTGCTGTTATTAACAGGAGGGTGAAGCAAGCAGGAGACTGGTTGTGATCGGAAGGTATCAGAGAAACAGGAAATGCAGCCATAACAGAAAGCTGACAGAGCGAAAAGTAAAAAGGCATAGAGACATTCTAGCAAGGAGATTTATCATAGAGCATTGACTGGGTTTAATGAACATGGATAGGAGAAGATCAAGGGCTGAGAGACAAAGTGGTTGAGCGATAAAGAACATTATTCATTACAAAGATATACATATATATATATATATATATATATATATATATATATATATATATAATAATAATAATAAAAAAGAGAAGAACTAAGGAGAAGACGCCGAGACTCCTACTGTAATAGTAACTTTGATATCTGTCCTCTTTTCTTACTTGATAATCTTCTCTCCAATATCTTTCTTTTCTTAGTATATATTAGCTCTGATAAGAATTGTTAATTGCTATATTAATTAAGTGTTGATTTTCTCGCATATTTAGTAGATATATATATACAGTATATACTCTTATATAGTGATTTGGATCTATACCTAACTAATCAATTATCTAATTATATTTAATCTTATTTATAGTATATATTTATATTAATCTATTACATTATTTTAATAACTTATTGGTACATAGTGATATAAGAATCATAGTATATTAATTTATGGATACATAGTTATATAAGAATTTTGATTGTGAAAGTATACATAAGAAATAAGTTAGATCTAAAATTTAACTATAGTTTATAACTGTTTTCTAGTCAAGAATTAATTTGATTTAAGTTATTAAGGAAAGCTAGAGATCTCTTGTGTGTTAGGAGGATTAGAATTATCTTAAGGAAGAGTCTCTAAACAAATAGACCCTTTTTATTTAACAAAACAATTTACCCAACTAGGACTCCTAGAAGTGACTAATAGGGGGAAACAGGGGCAAATGCCATTGAATGATTATTTGGAGAAACATTGAGGAAATTATAAGAGAACAAAAGTCAATCCTGAAAGAAATGGCAAGTATGACCTCAACAATCCTGAAAACTGGTAAAAAAGTACCATCCAATCCTACTTTAGCAACAATGTCCCCAGTAATTCAGAAGCCATTAGAAGGCTTGCAGAAAATAGATAAACCTCCAATAACCCCAACATTACAAACTGTACAGTCTTCCCTGTCATTAATTCAAGAAACCATGTTAACAATGCAAGAGAAATTGTTAAATAATCATTCTGAATTAAAGTTAGATATACATGTGTTAGACTCAAAGATGAATGAGATTCAAGCTTTGATCGTCAATAACGAGAGAAGAATTCAAAAAGCAGAACAAAGGATCGAAAAAAATGAAAAGAAACTGGATATGGTAGACCAAACCTTCACGACACAGAACAAGGAAATTGAAGACTCATTAATACAACTCGAAATGGATAAGGTCTCATTCTATCTTCGTTTTCAAAATATTTGTGAAGAAAAAGAAGAGGACTTGGGTGATAAGATGGCTGAGTTGATTGCGGATGCTCTCCAGCAAGAGAAACAAAAAATTATTAGAGAACTTGATGAGGTCTACAGGGTGCAGATGAATTACGTGAGAAGGAACAGGATCCCTAGGGAGGTACATGTAAGGTTTGCTAGGAAAAAAGTGAGGGCCATCCTATACAATATAGCGCGAGACGAACAAATCATATTTAGAGGGAAAGAGATGATTATTTTAAAACAAGTACCAAGAAGAGTGAGGGAAGGGAGGAAGAACTATAGATTTCTGATGAGCCAATTGAATAGAAGAAATATATTATTTAGATGGCTTCTGCCAGAGGGGATGCTAATTTCATGGCAGGGAAGGAAATTTAAAATTGACAATTTAAGTGCAGCGCAAGATTTTCTAGATCAGCTAAGGGGAGGGGAAGAGGAGCAAAATATCAAGGAGGAGATTGAAATGGCAAACACAGAAGAAACTTCCCAAGAACAAAGTACAAAGGAAGATATAGAAGAGGAGAAGAAAAGAGAAGAAGTAGAAGAAAAAGGAAAAAAAAAACTAGACCAGTAAGAGCAGTTACTTTAAAAACAAATAAGAACTAGGTATTAGACACAAATACTAGGAATGGATGGCATAAAAATTCTATCGTTAAACGTCAATAGCGTAAATGACCATAAAAAGAGGAAGATAATATTGACAAAATTGGCAAAACAAAATCCGGATATAAAATGCATACAGGAGGTTCATATAAAAGAAGAAGAGGTCAATTATTTAGAATATACGTTATTCGGTAAAGTATTTGTGTCCTTAGCGGGAAAAAAAAGGGGGTGTTGCTATATATGTGAGAAGAGGAATAGAGACAGAATTAAAATATAAAGATGCTAAAGGGAGAATCCTAATGATAGAGGTAATGAGGGGCAACTCAAAAATGATGCGGGTGGGGATATATGCTCTAAATAAAAAACAGGGACAATTCTACTGAAAATTACATGAACAGTTAGGAAAGTGGGCACACAATGAAATATGCATGTTAGGTGATTTTAATGGTATTGTTGACCCAGATAGAAATTATAAAAGTGGGGGAAAAAAAAGAAAAATAAAAGGCTACCCTTGCCAAAAAGTGTTTTTGATTTGGTGAATGAAATAAATTTAATTGATATGTGGCGAACATTGCACCCTTACGACAGACAATATACTTTTTATTCGAACCCACAAAGTTCCTGGTCTAGAATAGATATGGTATGGGCCACTAGGAAATTAGGATTGGAGATTAAGAAAGTTGATATGAGTACAAACGCCTGGGTAGATCACAAGCTCCTTGAAATAAATTGGCATTTTACCAATAAGAGAAAACAACAGAGATGGAGTTTAAAGCCGAACCTTTTGAATGATAAAGAGTTTATATTAAAACTGAATGAAGAAGTAAAGCGATTTTTTATAGAAAATGGAAAGCAAGATACGGCTAGAGAAATTGTATGGGATACTATGAAAGCGTATGTGAGAGGAGTAACTATATCGTATATGGCGTTTAAAAATAAAGAAAAAAGGAAAGCTAGGGAGGCCCATACCAAAAAATTAGAAGAAGCAGATAATATACTACAGCAAAATCCCGGAGACAAGGTGGCTAAACAAAAGTGGATGATGGCGAGACATAATTTGAATATGATGGACCAGGAGGGGTTAGCGAACAAAATAAAAAGAACAAAACATTATAAATTCGAGAACGCCAATAAGTCCGGAAGATGGCTAGCATATAAATTAAAAAAAGAAAATGAAAAAAGTCAAATCCTTGCATTAGAAGACTCCAAGGGTAACATCGTGACAAAGGAACAGGATAAATTAAAAAGAACAAGAGAATTCTATGAAGCTCTATATAAAGATGAAGAGATTGAGCTAGATAAGGTGGAACAATATTTGATGGAAGCTAGTCTACCTCATATAACAGAAGAAGAGAAGGAAATGCTGAATAAAAAAATTAGAAGAACTTAAAATCACCCTTACCAAAATTAAAAAGAACAAAACCCCAGGTCCAGATGGACTCCCAGGGGAAATATATATAAAATTTGAGGAAGTATTGCAATTAGAATTACTAGAAATTTTTAATGAGGTTTTAGTTGGTACAAGAATCCCGGACACATGGAGGGAAGTGTATCTCACACTCATATTGAAAGAAGGTGCCGATCCGAAACAAATAGCCAATTATAGACCCATTTCTTTACTAAACTCAGATTATAAATTGTTCATGAGTATAATAGCGGAGAGAGTGAAAAAAATCTTAAATTTTTGGATCCACAAAGATCAGAATGGATTTCTTCCAGGGAGATAAATTAGGAACAATCTGAGGATGGTAATATATGTTATAGAGTATTATGAACAGCACCCTGAAAAGCAGTTGGCGTTAATATTTTTGGACACCCAAAAGGCGTTCGATAACCTGAATTGGAGCTTTATGGTCAATCAAATTAACCTAATGGGTTTTGGGGCAAATTTTAGGAAAATGATTGAAAATATCTATCATAACCAGAGGGCGAGTATACTAGTAAATGGGGACAAGACACGAACATTTCAGATTCGGAAGGGAGTAAGACAGGGATGCCCCCTATCTCCTCTACTTTTCATCTTAGCGTTAGAAGTCTTACTTAGGAAGATTAGGGCAAATAAAGAAATTCAAGGACTGAAGATTAAGAAAGAAATTTTTAAAATGCAAGCCTTTGCAGACGATGTGGCTTTAATAATAGAATACCCTTTAAAACTGGCCCAAACTTATTTCAGGAAATACAGAAATATGGAGAAGTTGCTGGCTTTAAACTTAATAAAGCAAAAACCAAAATTATAGTGAAAAACGTAACAGAAGCATACAAGAAAGAGTTGGAAGAATCTCTAGGTCTCCAGGTAGTGAAGAAAACAAAATATCTAGGAATATGGATAACCTCGAGGTATTCATCATTAAAGGAGGATAATTACACCCCATTATTACAAAAAATACATCAAGATCTAGATAGATGGAAAAAGCTAAAATTGTCCTTTACGGGCAAAATAGCAACAATTAAGATGAACATTCTCCCCAAATTGATATTTCTATACCAAACCATACCGGTGAGTTTAGACAAAAAATTCTTTTTGGATTTGAATAAAAGCGTGAGAGATTTTCTATGGGAGGGAAAGAAAGTGAGGATCTCATAAAAGGTATTGCAAGGGAAAAGAAATATGGGTGGCTTTGGATTCCCTGATTGGGAAGTATATCAAAAGGCGGCTAAATTAGTTTGGATTAAGGAGTGGGTCACATTACAAAACAGGAGAACCCTGACCTTAGAAGGTCACGATTTACAAGAGGGTTGGCACGCTTACTTGTGGGACCCAAAGAATAAGAAAAAATCTTACTTCCACAAACATAAGGTAAGGGAGACTCTTCTACAAACGTGGGAGGAAATTAGGCAGCGGTTCTATACTAAAATACCAAATTGGCTTTCCATTATGGAGGCCCTGGTAGCCCCAAATAGAAGAGATATTTTTAAATTCTGCACCTACAAAGACATATTAGATGATAATGGGAATCTTAAATCTTGGGACATATTGAGAGACCAAGGCTTCAATCTAGATTGGTGGAATTATTTACAGATAAATTCAAGATACCAGAAGGATAGGGATCAATATGGCATAGAAGCAAAGAATAAAAACTTAAGATAAAATTATGTTGGGGCGGAAAAGAAAATATTAGCAAAAATATATAACCTCCTTTTAGGCGAGGATAGGGCAGAGAAAATAGCTAGAAACCAGTTAAATATTTGGGAAAAAAATATTGGATATAGATTAAACTTCAGTGATTGGGAGGAGGCCTGGAACAGAAATTATAAAATGACTAAAGCGGCAGCATATAGGGAAAATCATTACAAGATGCTCCATAGGTGGTACTTGGCGCCAGCTAGATTAGCAAAAATATCCCCTAATGCTATAGCAACGTGTTGGAAATGTGGTAAAGAGATCGGCACCTTCTACCATATGTGGTGGACTTGCTCAGAGACAAAAAGGTTTCGGTCTAGAATTCGAAATTGGCTATGTGAAAGAATCGAAGAGGAAGTAGATTTATCCCCTGAAATATTTCTTTTGGGAATGATTAGAGATGGGTTTACTAAAGATAAAATTCATCTTATAATTCACATAACAACAGCGGCCAGATTAGTTTTTGCAAAATTCTGGAAAAATAAAACTATACCTCCAAAGGAAATATTAATAAACAAAATTCTAGAGTGTGCAGAAATGTCAAACTTAACGAGTGAGTTTAATAACGATGAGAATTCTAAACATCAGGCAGTATGGGAAAAATGGTACAAATGGTTTAACAACAGGATAAATTTATGAGGGCTGGATATGATTTGCTTTGGCTACTTAGATTTGAAATATATCAGGTGGATATTTTGTAAATATGTATAAACATGACACCTCTGACTATAGCAGAGATTTGATGTTGTTTTTTTTGTAATTATAAAACTAATAAAGTATATTTTTTTTTAAAAAACACAAGTCATGGGTCAGGATGTGGATTCACCTCCCTGTATTACAATCTCTGCACAAGAACTGGAGGTCATCCATGACTCTGTATACCTTGAATCAACTATCTCTGACACTCTCTCTTTAGATACTGAGCTGAATAAATGTATTGGTAAAATGGCCACCACATTTTCCAGACTTACAATACTTAATAAGAAGCTGACGGAACATACAAAGATCCAGGTCTATAGAGCCTGCGTCCTGAGCACACTCTTGTACTGCAGTGAGTCTTGGTCCCTTTACACATGGCATGAGAGAAAGTTGATGCGCTGTCTCCGACAAATTCTTGACATCACCTGGCAGGACAAAGTTCCAAATAGCGCAGTCTTGGAACGTGCTGGAATTTCTAGCATTGTTGTGGCCCATCAGTGGCCTGTGCGGATTGTAGCTGATTCTGACAGCGAGGAGGCTGGTGTGGTGCTGCGCCAGCAGCCTGGGCAGCTGGCACTTGAGTCAGACAATGAGGAGGCTGGAGAAGATGTGGTGCCAGAGGCAGGGATTCAGCCAGGGCCTTCAGAACCTCCAGAAGTTCCTTTAAGTGAAGAGGACAAAGAGGAGGAGCCTCTTTTGATGCACGGGCACACAGAGCTGCCAAAAGGCAGGAATGGCTCCTCAGAAGGAGGTCTCCTCGAGACTAAGGCTTGGGGCCTTAGCCTATTTAAGGAGGAATGCCGACTGAAGCAAGTTGTAGGGAACAACTTTAGTTCACTCTACTTCGTGTCTGGATTCTCTGCAAAATTGCTTCTGAGCTTTCTGCCAACCTTAATAAGATTGTGATTACTTTATCTTTGGTTTCTTGTAGGCTGTTAAGAAAGTTTATTATCAGCCTTTGTTTTGAAAAAGACTGAGTTATTTTAGTAAATTAAGTTTTGTACAAACTTTGTGTGTGCTGTATTCTTTGGGGTCTGTAGCTGGGGCAGAACAAGCATGTATACACTATTGAAACATCGTTTCAATAGACGTCTACGCTGGCTGGGCATGTCGTGAGAATGACTGATGGTCGGATTCTGAAAGATTTTCTGTATGGAGAATTAGTGCAGGGAAAGCGTCTCAGAGGGAGACCACAGCTGCACTATAAGGATATTTATTTTATTTATTTTATTTTATTTTATAATTGAATTTATATACCACCCTACTTCCGAAGGACTCAGGGCGGTGAACAGCCAAAAGATAAAATACACATAATACAAACTTTAAAAACCATTTAAAAATACATTAAATAATTTGGCCCAAAACAACTTTAAAACACTCCTATTTTAAAACAAATTTAAAATTAGCAGTTAAAAGGGAAAGTTAGGCCAGACCGGCCTGCTGAAATAAGAATGTCTTGAGGGCACGATGGAAAGTGCGCAAATCTGGGATCCTCCGTATTTCTGGGGGGAGCTCGTTTCAGATGGCAGGTGCCCCCACAGAGAAGGCTCTCCCCCTGGGGGCTGCCAGTTGACACTGTTTGACTGACGGCACCCTGAGGAGCCCCCCTCTATGGGAGCATACTGGTCAGTGAGAGGCTACTGGTGGCAGAAGGCGGTCTTGTAGATACCCCAGTCCTAAGCCATGGAGTGCTCTAAAGGTGGTAACCAAAACCTTGAAGTGTACCCGGAAGACCACCGGGAGCCAGTGCAGCTCGTGCAGGAGGGGAGTTACATGGGAGCGCCACATCGCTCCCATAACCACCCACACGACTGCATTCTGGACCAGCTGGAGCCTCCGAGTGCTCCTCAAGGGGAGCCCCATGTAGAGAGCATTACAGTAGTCCAGGCGGGAAGTGACGAGGGCATGAGTGACCGTACGTAAGGAGTCCTGATCCAGAAAGGGGCACAACTGGCGGATAAGGCGAACCTGATAAAAAGTCCTCCCAGCCACAGCTGTCAAATATCTGCAAGAGGGACCTAAAGGCCCTGGGAATGGACATTAACAACTGGGAAACCTTGACCTCCAATTGTTCAGCTTGGAGGCTAAACACATAGCATGGCCTTCTAAGAGACACTTGTTCGGCAGGCTGAGGCAAAGAGGCAGTCCCGGAACCAGTGAAATCTGGGGGCTGGGCAGGGGACATAATGTATCTGCCCTCAGTTTGGAAGGGATTGCCACTCTTGAATTGGCCTTTTTAGTCACACTAGATATTGTTTTAGGATGTCTTTCCAGAGCATGATACCATAGCCTCTTGCTTCTGGAGTGTTGGGTATTCCTGCTAGCTTGGTGTCATCTGCAAATTTGATGAGTTCCCCATCAATCCCCTTGTCCAAATCATCATCATTGATGAAGATGTTGAAGAGTACTGGAGCCTTGGGATACCCCATTGTTGAATGTGCAAAAAGACTGCCAAAGACCAAGAAAAAAAAAGAAAGAAAGCCAACTGGATGTTGGAACGAACATGAGAACTGTCAAGAAGAGAAAAGAAGTCAAAGTCAAAGATTTCCAGAAAAAACTTAATAAAGAATTCCAGAGCTAGTAGAAGAGACTAGAAGCAAACAACTTCTGTAAAAGCACTGAAGATGGAAATAGCCATGAATAGCAAGGAAGGTCTTCCAAAAGATATCCAAACCAAGAAAGAAGTTCCAACTTTAATTGCTATACTAAAAATGCCAATTGAGGATTCCAAGTAGATCAGATATGTGTTTCATTGATTAGAAAAAAGTTTTGGATTGGGTCAAACATATGACGCTGTAAAATGTCTGTCAGGAAAAAGAAAATCCCAGAATATTTTATTGTTCTGTGAAACAGGTCAGAAGGCAATAGTCTACATGGAACATAGCTACAGTTGTAAGAAAAAGTATGTGAACCCCTTGGGATTACGTGGAGTTTTGCATGAATTGGTCATAAAATGTGCTCTGAACTTCATCTAAGTCACAACAATAGAAAAACACAGTCTGCTTAAAATAATACTACACAAACATTAAATGTTGCCATGGTTTAATTGAACATTCACAGTGCAGGGAGGAAAAAGTATGTGAACCTTTGGACTTAATAACTGGTTGACCCTCCTTTGGCAGCAGTAACCTCAACCAAACATTTCCTGTAGTTGCAGATCAGACCTGCACAACAATCTGGAGTAATTTTGGACCACTCCTCTTTACAAAACTGTTTCAGTGTAGCAATATTCTTGGGATGTCTGGTGTGAATCACTCTCTTAAGGTCATGCCACAGCATTTCAATCAGGTTGATGTCAGGACTCTGACTGGGCCACTCCAGAAGGCGTATTCTGTGCTGTTGAAGCCATTTTTTTGTTGAATTACTTGTATGCTTTGGGTCATTGTCCTGTTGCATCACCCATCCTCTGCAGAGCTTCAGTTGGCGAACAGATGGTTGTACGTTTTCCTGCAAAATGTCTTGATAAACTCTGGAATTCATTTTCCCATCAATGGCAACAATCCGTCCAGGCCCTGAGTCAGCAAAGCAGCCCCAAACCATGATGCTCCCTCTGCCATGTTTTACAGTGGAGATGAGGTTTTGATGTTGGTGTGCTGTGCCTTTTCTTCTCCACACATAGTGTTGTGTGTTCTTCCCAAACAACTCAATTTTGGTTTCATCTGTCCACAGTATATTTTGCCAGTAGTGCTGTGGAACATCCAGGTGCTCTTTTGCAAACTTCAAACGTGCTGCAGTATTTTTTTTTGTACAGCAATGGCTTCCTCCATGGTGTCTTCCCATGTACTCCATTCTTGTTTAATGTTTTCCTTATTGTAGATGTGTCAACAAAAATGTTAGCATGTGCCAGAGATTTCTGTAGGTCTTTAGCTGACACTCTAGGATTATTCTTTACCTCATGAAGCATTCTGCACTGTGCTCTTGCAGTCATTTTTACAGGATGACCATGCCTAGGGAGACTAGCAACAGTGCTAAACTTTTTCCATTTGTAGACAGTCTGTCTTACCGTGGACACATGAACATCAAGGCTTTTGAAGATACTTTTGTAACCCTTTCCAGCTTCATGCAAGTCAACAATTCTGGACCGTAGGTCTTCTGAGAGCTCTTTTCTGCGAGGCATGGTTCACATCAGACAGTGCTGCTTGAAACCAGTAAACCCAAAACAGGTGTGTGTTTTTAAAGGGCAGGACAACTGTCAGCAACATATCCAATATCATCACACTGATTGGAGTCACGGTTGGCTCAGTCCTGGCTCCAATTAGCTCTTGGAGAAGTCATTAGGCTAGGGGCTCACATACTTTTTCCTTTCTGCACAGTGTGAATGTTTACATGTTATGTTCAATTAAACCATGGCAACATCTAATGTTTGTGTAGTATTATTTTAAGCAGACTGTGTTTTTCTATTGTTGTGACTTAGATGAAGTTCAGAGCACATTTTATGACCAATTCATGCAAAACTCCACGTAATCCCAAGGGGTTCACATACCTTTTCTTGCAACTGTAAATCTCTTTGGCGAAAAAACAAAGCTAACTATGTAGCTAACTTCAAAAACTGCTACAAAAACATATACCAACAAATAAAGACTGAATGCACCAATTATCACATCAAGCAAGAAGAAAACCTTCTATGCACAAAATCAACTCATGCCTTCTATAATTTTGTAAACAACAAACTTAAAGACTCAAGATCCATTCCACCCCAAAAAAGACCAATCAACGAAGACTGTATTGATGAAACCGTTAAAGCCACTCTCTTTAATACGTTCTTCGGCTCGGTCTTTGTAAACAGCAGCAACACATACCCAATATTTCCCAATCGTACTATAGACAATTACAACAATTACAGTGATCTTATACATATTAATTTTACAGACGACAACATTGAAAAGGCACTACGCAATCTAAAACAATCTCTATCTATTGGACCTGATGGACTATCTGCATACTTCTTAAAAAAGCTTTCCACTGCAATTGCAGAACCTTTAAGCATAATTTTTGAAAAATCTTTCAGTACCAGCACCTTGCCTTATCAATGGTCACAAGCCAAGTCAAAAAGGGAGGCCCTAGCCTAGTTGAAAATTACAGACCAAACTCTTTATGTTGCGTCACCTGCAAAATCATGGAATCAATCATTAACCAATCTATTACCCTCCATCTAGAAACAAACAACCTATTTTCTAACAAACAATTTGATTTCAGAAAAAAATTATCCTGTAATCTACAACTACTACATTGCAAAAATTTATGGACTACACATCTTGATCAGGGCAAAGCAATAGACACAGTTTACATAGACTTCTGTAAAGCTTTTGATTCAGTGGTACATGACAAATTACTTCTAAAACTAAAATCCTATGGCATTTCTGGACTTCTACATAAATGGATAGCTGCCTTCCTCTCAAAAAGACAACAAGTGGTCAAAATAGGAAGCACTCTATCAAATCCTGTACATGTTAATAGTGGTGTTCCCCACTATTTCCTTACAGGATTAACCCTGTAAAGTGGAAAAAAAACAAAAGGAGATTTCTTTTAACAACCGGTTCTCTGAACTGCTTAACTACTTAACTACTTAACAATTGATTCTACCGAACCGGTGTGAACTGGTAGAATACCACCACTGGTTATACATTATTTCAATTTTTATATAAAAATAGAAATAGCTTCTTTGTTCAAAGGCCTGTCTTTCCCCAAGGGAACATGATAGCCCCAATTTGGTTGAAGTTCTTAATTAATTTGTAATTGGTAGGCAGAAAAGAGTCATTTCAAGTTTCCAACTATTCAAGGGTTTCAGAAGATGCCATTTCTAATGGCAATGGCTTTTTCGAAGGATCATTTGAAGTGTTAGCTACAAACTGAGCTATAAACGTAATGTTGGTACATCCACTAGGGCAGAAGAAGGCATCTGGGATTACCATTAAATTAAATGTTTCAATTAGACATAGATGATGGCATTAGAAGAAGAAATACTAAATAACTATCTTTAGAACTTGTTCATGCTCATCCATTATCAATAATAATTAGCAACTCAGTACTCTTAGATTTGTAAACATATTTAAAGCATTGGCAAAGCAGAAAGGTAATTAACAGATATATAATTGCATATGCATCTTTTTCATTATTTAAATCAGTCTGCTTTAAAAAGCAGGGAGAAGTAGATACTTTATAATGATGATATATTTTTATCATTATTTTTATTTTTTTAGGTTGCTGAGGAATTCTCTTCAATAGATAGATAGATGCCCTTTTTAGAAAATAAAAAAATGCTCATTCACCTGTTAGCACTTTATGACTTGTTTTGCAATTTTACAATTTAGTAACTCAAGTTTTATAAATAAAATTGATCCCATTCTGAGAAAATAGAAAATAAGTATAGAGTGGTCACTAAGGCTCTGAATATTTTGCATTGTTTAATGTTTAAAGGTGTGAATATTTTAAAATGGAGAGCATTTGACATGCCATCCTGGAATATTTCTTATCATCCTGTAAAGAACAGGATAAATACTTGTTGAATTGAAAAGCAATCTATCTTAGAAACCATGTCCATTATACTATCCATCAGTTAAACCAAATATTATAGCATTGGAAAAGTGGAGGATGGTATAATTTAATCCACACATTACTAAACACCTTTCCTTCTCTTTTTAATAGAGTTACCGTATTTTTCAGAGTATAAGATGCTCCGGATTATAAAACCAGTGGTGGGTTGCCCCTGGTTCGCACTGGTTCTATAGAACTGGTAGTAAAACCAGTGGGAGGCTCCACCCACCGACCCTCTTCTGCACCGCTTGTGCAGAAGAGCGCAGCGTGAGCGAAGCAAGAGCGCATGCACGGCTCTGCTGCAAACTGGTGGTAAAGATAAATAGACCCACCCCTGTATAAGACGCATCTAGCTTTTTTGGTGAGGAAAACAAGAAAAAGAAATCTGCCTCTGCTTCTGCCTCCCAGCAATTTTGCCACATTGCAGCAAACAGCAAACAGCAAACAGAGCCTGTAGTACAGTGGTTTAAAGCACCCTGTTATTAACATCTATTAACATCTGCTGCTTGCAATTACTGCAAGTTCGAATCCCACCAGGCTCAAGGTTGACTCAGCCTTCCATCCTTTCTAAGGTGGGTAAAATGAGGACCCAGATTGTGGGGGCAATAAGCTGACTTTGTATAAATATACAAAAGTATGAAGGCTATTGCTTAACGCACTGTAAGCCGCCCTGAGTCTCCGGAGAAGGGCGGCATATAAATAAAAAAAAAAAAATAGCCTGCTTTACTTTCATTTTCGTTTTCAGCATAGCTTGATTAGCACAAGAAAAAAAAATCTGCTCCCAGCAATTTACCTCCTTGCAGCAAGCAGCAGAGGCCCAACGCAAAACAGCTCAGAGCAAAATAGCTGAAAGTTGGGAGGCCGATCCACTCAACTTGTGCTAATTAGGCTTTGCTGAAGCTAAAACGAGCTGTTTCTTCTTGCTGCTTGCTGCAAGGAGTAAACTGCTGGGAGGCAGAGGCCACAGGGTGGGGGCCAGTAGGTGGGCAGGGCTACATTCAGTGTATAAGACACACCTAAATTTTCACCCCCTTTTAGGGGGGGGAAAGGTGCGTCTTACATTCCTAAAAATATGGTAATTAAATTATTATAGACTAAGAAAATAACATCTCAAGAATAGTCAGAATTCACTATTTTTTAGACTACTTAAATAACATCTCAAAGATAGTCGGAATTCATTTTTTTAAAATTAGATGTGCTATGAAATCTGGCTTTTTAAAAATTTCAGTGCTTAATGTGACCTAATGCCCTTCGTGCACCCTTTGTTTCATAAAACATTTTTTTTGTTGCATTGCAACAAAATTTATGCAGACAAGTAAGGAGGCCACAAAAATTTTGGGTCTCTAGATGATAGATAGACAAGCATAGCAGTGGGCCAGGGATAACAGGATTATAAGCTTTGTATTTCCCACAATATCTAATAGCTTCTGAATGCAGATGCATATCTTCAGACCATGAACTGCATATAGGTTTTTCTGTGATAGCCCCTCCCCTTGAAAGTCTGTTATGTCACCATAGTCATTCTTTTCACTAGAGTAGATATACCCAGTTCCTGCAATCATACTTCATATATTTTAGCCTTCAGTCCCCTTACCATCCTTTTTGTTCTTATCTGTACTCTTTCTAGAATTTGTACATCTTTTTTACTGTGGAGACAAGAACTGGTATTCTTGTCCCCATAATGTAGTATTCCAAGGGTGCATTATAAAGTGATACTAACACTTAATGCAGACTAGGATTGCATCAAGGAAAGTGTTCAAGTGAATAGAGTCATTGTATATTACATGATAAGTTGGTTGCATTGCCTTTTTGGCAGCTACAGTGCACTTCTGGCTCATATTTAAATGGTTGTCCACTAGGGCTTCTAGACCCCTCTCACAGTTAATTCTATTTAAGCCAGATAGCACCTATTCTAGACCTGTGCATTTGGTTTTTTTCTCTCTTAAGTGTAAAACCTTATTTTCTTTATTATCAAATTTCATTTTGTTACATAGAGTCCAGTGTTCAAATTTATCTACTGGGGGCGACTATTCCCCCCAGCTTGGTGCTCTCTGAAAATGTGATAAATTCTCCTTTTATTCCCTCGTCTAAATCATTTAGGAAGATGTTGAAGAGTATTGGGCATAAGACAGGACCTTGTGATACCTCAGTACATTCTTTCCTCCATATAGATGTAGTTCCATTAAGGACTATACATTGAATGCAGTTTGTCAGTCAGTTGTGAATTCAACTGATGGTAATGCTGTTTATCCCACATTTTTGCATCTTACCATGAAGTAAGTTGTGGTCTAGTTTGTCAAATGCTTTATTGAAGTCCAAGTATACTATGTCTACAGCATTTTGCTGAACTATTAATATTACAATTAAATCTTATGTTATATAAACCCTCAAACTGTTGTATAATTATTGCATCATGAAAACAGCTTACTTTTTCAATCTTTTGTGTAAGAATAATTCATACTAGAAAAATCTAATTCAACTTTGCAATGACATTTTTTTACAATCTTGTGTATAAAATTTTAAAAAGTCAGCATGAATATTAGAGATATCCCATTTCGTATATCCTTCAAAGCACTTCCAAATTATTTTAGAAGTGAGCACAGATTTATTTTAGAAGTGAGCACAGGCTAGAAACTGGGAGATTGCATAAAGCCAACTGGCCAGGCATTGTTTCCCTGCCCCAGGAAAGAGGCAATGGTAAATCCACTTTTGAAAAATCTTGCCAAAGAAAATTGCAAGGACTTGACCAGGTAATTGTCAGGAGTTAAAAGCAACCTTCCTCAAAAGAGTTTTTCCAATAAACAGCATTGGAAGAGAGGGGTTAAATCTAAGTTATGAACTCCCATAAAGATTATAACAACAAAAGACTGAAATTCTATACCTATAACCTGAAGAAAAAAACCACTGAACATAGTAAGATTGATCATAATTAATTACTATCATGAAAAGTGCAATTAAATATTTTTTAAAATGATATTTTTAAAAATAAAGTATGCAGAGTATGGCACACATCCATGGGATATCCTGAACATTTAATATTCTGACATATTTTAGCTTTAGTAGCAAAAATTAAATTATCCTGAACTGAATCTTGATTTGCATAAATTCTCATTAATGGATCACGTTCATGCATGAATTCTTGTTCAGTATCTGTCCTCTTTTCAACACATTTTGACTTGAATATTAATGTGAGAACAATTAATTAATCATTTTCATTGTTTTGGGCATTATTTGAAATCTATATGGGAAGTTTGGTCTGCAATGGTTCGGCCAACTTATCATGTAATATTAGACAAGGACTCTATTCACTTGAACACTTTCCTTGATATGTGTTCAGCTCTGAGTAGAGTCTCTCTTAATTTGGCATTACATTTTAATCCCAAAAAAATAAAGAAGACTTCAGTGCATCTGTTGCAAGGTCAAATAAAAGAGAAAAAGGAATGGGATGAGACAGGACAGAAACGGATTTAACATGTGATGGTTTGAGCTTAACTTGATTTTCAAGGCTTTTTGTTTTCTGATTTTTCAATGTGTTTAGTGCTGCAGTTTGATTTCTGTATAATTGACTCACCACAAATGACTCTCTTAAAGCTTGCTGTCTAGTGAACACGTAAGCAATATCAGCTAAATATTGCAAAACTGAAATTGAATAGAAACTGAGTATCTGTGACTAAAAAGGGATTCCTGAAATTAAGAGGGGAAGAACACTTCTTCTCAAATGATACATTTCAAACTAAATATGAAAAACCCTCATAATTTTATGTTCCACTGCTTCATTTTAAAGATTTGTACTGTTTAATGATGCATCAAATTATCTCATAACAAAAGTAACTTCTAAAGTTTAAGATTCATTGTGTCATACACACATCTTCACAATGTTCGACAGGGTGGAAATATATGAATTAGGGAACAAATGAAGTAGGATTTATTCCAAAGTCTGTAAAAATGCCTAAGTAACTACCATGGAGTCAATCAAGCATTGAGGATCACTTTATTATTATTAATGTTCACATGTATTGAATGGAACAAATAGAGGAAATGTATTACTGTAGACAGAAACAGATGATTTTTAAGGCCAAAATCCAACACAAAAACATAGGCTGTAGGAATGCAGTAAATTTAACGTGCCACATAATATATGAAGACACAGTATAGCCTTGCTTGCACATAATATTTAGCAAAGATTTGTTTTGCCTGCTTTTTGTTTGTTGGAATATCGGCTTAGTGTTGGTTTATGAAATCTGGCATATTCCTGATATGTTCTTATGTGTGATGTAACAATCCACAGAGATGAAAGAAAATGTTGGCCAAGATGAGAACTCTTTCTCAATTAGAACCACTCAGGACTTCATATCTGCTCTTACAATTCCACAAAAATATGTATCCTGAAAAAGTGCAGATGTACAGTAAAAATACACCCAGGCAGAATATTTATTCTAAAGGTAAAAGTTTCCCCAGTCCAGTAGTGTTTGACTCTAGGGGGCAGTCCTCATCTCCATTTCTTAGCTGGAGGAGGTCCAAAGACTTTTCCATGGCCATGTGGGCAGCATGACTATATGCCGAGGTGCACAGAATGCTGTTACCTTCCCACCAAAGTGGTTCAATACATTCAGGTTAATAGTGGGTTCCATTTACCTTTGCTACCGGCTGGAATCGGGAGTGAGTGCTCACTTCACTCGTGCATGGCGCTTCTGTGCATGCGCAGAACTTTCTGCACCTGCACAGACCGTCCATGATAATGTCTGGGCAGGCAGGTGGAGCCTCCTGCCACCGCCACTACCGGTTCACAATTCCATTTTACCATACAAGTTCTTATGTGCACAAAGAGATGTAGTCTTTTAAGAAATTAATGCACACCATTTTGAAGCCTGAATTCAACAGCAATAGCAATAGCACTTAGATTTATATACTGCTCCATAGTGCTTTTTAGCATTGTCTAAGTAGTATATACAGGTACAGCAATAACAGCATATTGCCCTCCAACAATCTGAATCCTCATTTTACTGATCTCGGAAGGATGGAAGGGTAAGTCAACCTCAAGCCTCATCAGGATCAAACTCGTGGCTGTGGGCAAAATTAGCCTGCTATATTGCATTGTAACCACTATACCACGATGGCTCATAAATTGAATAAGTCACACCTTCTATTAATAGTTTTTCTTTATAATTATACAGTTATGGAAACAGAATGAACTCTTACACTCTTGTAAAATATGTTCTGAAAATTATTTCTTTAAAGTATAATACCCAGTATCCTGTTTCCCATAGTACTATGTTTCCCCCATATTTTGATCCCCGAAATATGGCCTTGGCCTTAGTATTGGGTGTCTAATTATTTTTGAGGTGCAGGACCTCAAAACCTCAGCCCCCAGCAGGGGCACTGGTGCCAGAGCACTGACCAGCTGCTCTGCCGGTGCAGCTCAGGCCGTTGACTCTAGCAATCATGGCAGCTGCCCAATGCCCAGAAACTTTCTTTTTTTCCATGTCACCACTCCTGTAAAGTTGGCAGGGCTTGGTTGGGTGGAAGGACGCCCCAGAGAAGTGTCCTGAGTCCAACTGCGGAGCAGGTCAAAAGGGAAGTGAGCAGGGCTCACCTGGTGCGGGGCGCGAAGGCCAGCAACACATGTCTTCTCAGGCTCGGCCATGGCTAACATCAGCCAGTGCCTCTCTGGCCAGCTCCATTGGGCTCCGTGGCATCCTGGACAAGAAAGGCTCTGGAGCATAAAGCGGGAAGGAGGCAGAGTTTCTGGCAAGCCTGTACACAAGCAAGTTCTGTGTGATTGGCTTTGTGTGTGAAAGGAGGGCAAGGGGGCAGGAGGAGCATGGCAGGGCAGCCTGGAGGTCTTCTTGGACCTTCTCTCCCCCCATTCCACTTCCCCAGCTGCCAACCAAGGAGGCTGACTGGACTGGACTGGATTGGGCTTGCACTGCCGCTCTCAAAGCGGCCAAGGGGGCCAGGGTGGGGGTCTCTACCCCAAGGGTCATCTGGCCAGACTTGCCAAAGTTCTCTTGAGCCCCCCCCCAGGCAGGGATGGGGTGGGATGGGGGTTGGATACAGCTCCTGGAGCCAAAGCAGAGAACAAAAGGATGGTCGGGAAGAGTTTAAAAGAGAGAATCCAAGTTCTCAAGTTACACACCACTCGGGGGGGGGGGGGAGGAAAGGGGAGCAGGAGAAGAAGCGCTGGCTTGGATTGGCTCAATTGCCTTCCTCTTGAAGAGCTGCGGGGCAAACAGGAGATCTGGGGTTAGGGTGAGTAGCAGAATTCTTGCTTCTCCGTCGCCCCACCCCTCCCCACCTGCCACTCCCCCTCACTGGCCAAAATCGGCAAGCCAGGTCCAGGGAGATGAATGCACTGCCACTGCCCAGAAGGAGAAGAACGTGAGAAATGGGCGCTCTTGCAGCACCTCCTCTCTCTCTTCTTCTCCTGAGTGGCAGAGGTGCATCCGGCTCACTGAATCTGGCCTACTGATCTTGGGCGGCAGCAGCTCTGATGTTCTCCCTCCCTTCCCCCCCTGCACATGCGTCTAAGTATTTTCAGGGGCTTATTTTTGGGGGGAGGTATTTTAATGCATGCGCTCGAAAGCCCAATTGGGCTTATTATCCAGACATGTCTTAGTTTTGGGGAAACACGTTAAACATATACAACTGCCTTTTAAAAAGAGTTATCTGCCTCAAGCAGATGAATAGATTAGAAATCTTAAAATGTTCTGTTGAAGTAATCCTTTAATATTTGATTAGAGAAATGACGTTTATATTATTACTGCATGGCACTTAAACACTATTTAAAACAAAATGAAGCTAGTCCAAATTAATTGTAGACAGTGAAGCTGATAGAGTTCTGAAAGCCAGTGTATCATCTTAGTCAGGAACAATGCAGTGAATTTGATTTGAAAAAATGTCCCTGTTTAGAAAAAAGTCACATTGTGATTTGGGTGTTCATATAAATTACATGAATGCATGGATGTTTAATTGTCCAACTATTTGGATCCATTGGGAATAAGACTCTGTAGATGCATAAAAGAATAAGGGTTATTTTAGCATTATCATTAAAGTGGGGAGGCACTGTAAAATGGTGTTTCAAAAAAGAGTATGACTTTGATTTAGCATCTTCAAAGACATGCTTCTAAAATTACATGGAAACAAAACATTATTAAGATCTGATTTAGCCCATTCCGGATGAGGCTATGCTTCCCGAAAAGAGCACATTCGCAGGTCATGAGTAATATAAATTCAGCTGGTTCATGATAAACAAATGATAGTTGTACTCAAACCTTCAAATTACAAAATAACAGAATTGGAAGGGACCTTTGAGGTCTTCTAGTCCAACTCCTTGCTCAAGCAGTAGACCCTATACCCGTGATGGCGAACCTATGGCACGGGTGCCACAGGTGGCACGCGGAGCCATATTGGTGGGCACACGAGTGTTGCCCTAGCTCAGCTCTAGCGTGCATGCACACACCGGCCAACTGATTTTCAGGCCTTCCGGTCCCACCGGAAGTCGGGAAACTGGCTGTTTCCAGCCTCCAGAAGGCCTCCGGTGGGATGGGGAATGCTGTTTTTGCCCTCCCCAGGCTCCTAGAAAGCCTCTGGAGCCTGGGGAGGGGGAAAAACAGGCCTACCGGGCCCACCCTGCCATCACATGCCAAAAGCAGGGAGAAGTGGGGGGGTCACGTGCGCATGTGCGGGAGGGCGGGGCGCATTGAATTATGGATGTGGGCACCTGCACCCATGACCCCCCATGATCCCCCCGCTTTTGGCACGCGATGGGAAAAAGGTTAGCCATCACTGCCCTATACCATTCCAGAAAAGTGGCTGTGTAATCTCTTCTTAAAAATCTCCAGTAATGGAGCACCCACAACTTCTAAAGGCAAGTTAATTAATTGTTCTCACTGTTAGGAAATTTCTTCTTAATTCTAGATTCCTTCTCTCCTTTATTAGTTTCCATTCATTGTTTCTGGTCTTGCCTCCTGGTGCTTTGGAAAGCAGAATGTATTGGATTTTTTGTTGGTGCTCACTGATATTTAGGTGATTGTTCACTAGGACTCCAAGATTCCTCTCACAATTACTGGTATTGAGCCAGGTTTCACTTAATTTGTACCTGTACATTTGTTTTTTCTTGCCTAAGTATAAAACCATACATCTATCTACATTGAATATTATTTTGTTAGATAGGGTCCAGTGTTCAAGTCTGTCGAGATCCATTTGGATCTTGAGCCTATTTTATGGAATTTTGGATATTCTTGCTTCCTTTTTTCCATGTAGATGTAGTTCCATTGAGGGCTACTTGTTGAGTGTATTGTTAGCCCAATACAAATCCATCTGGTGGTGGTGATGCCTATCCGACATTTTTTTAGCTTAGTAAGAAGTAAGGTATGGTCTGCTTTGTCAAATGCCTTATTGAAATCCAAATATACTATCCACTGTGTTTCTCTGATCCACTAATTTAGTCACTTTGTCAAAAAAGAATGACAAATTCTTTGGGGGTTTGTGGTAAATAAATTGGGCTACAATTCACCAAATTTGTCTATGTTTCAGAAACGGTTAAAACATATCAATTTAATTGTTCAGCCTGCAGGATTGGCCCATCTGATTCAGAAGAAAGTAAGTAAATATTTTTTTCTCAAAATTGGTGCTTTGTGAAGAAAGTATGGGATGTAACCAAAGTTGATCTTGATGTTATATTCCTACAGGAGTGCCATCAGAGTGAACTTTACTTTACCTGCTACCAGCCCTGCTCTTTGAAATGAAAAACATGGACAATATTCAATGCATCAGTCACTGGATACTGAAAAGCACTGGATGTCTGTTTGATCATCGATTGGATCAGAGACATGAAGAATCCCTCACAGACTTTCAATAACCATCTACTTAAATATCTGTTACATAATTTGTTTGGCTTATTTTAGAAGCTCAGCCCCTTATGATCTGTCTCTTCTTAAACTGATCACATGCTGATTTATATCTCTTTCTGCTTTCATTTTCTTAGTTTGTTCATATCACTTTTGATTCTTTCAGCCTCATCTAAAAATCCTATGAAAGAAAACCTCTTTAATTTATCCTCATTTTCTATATATTCATATATTTAATTATCTATTTATCCCAGATGTACTGTGTAGCTTTTGCAGTTTAGTAACTATTAATAATATAATGGAATAAATTTTCAATCCAAACTGTCAGTAAGCCATTATCAATCTTTCTTTATGAAGTCATTATCAAGATTTTCCAACCCATAATCACAAATTTATATAATTACTAAGAATCAAACTAGTAACATAATATTAATTTTAGTTTCAGATTGCTCATGTTCAAAAAAAGTCCTTTGTTTCTTCTTAGATGTTCAGTATCAAAATAAAATATTTTTTAAAAATTAAAATACATTTTCCTAACTGAAAAACAAAACAAGAATTCCAGGAGATACAAGATATTTACATAGATCAATACAATAAAACATATGGCATCTTCCAAAATAATCATTTTGTAGATAGGCTAAAAGAGTACTGATTGTTTATTTTAATATTCCAGATCACAAACTCCCAGCAAAATAATTCAACTTATTTATATTAATTAGTAGGAGATTCTTCCTCTAGTTATCTTACAGCCACCTAAACTAGGGTAAAAGAATCATCAGGTGAAATTAATTTTTAATGTTCTTATTGGTTGCATTGAACCTAGCACTAGGTTCTGGTTGTTTTATTTGTACAGTAAGCTTGAATGTCACTATTGTTTGGTCTGATCTGGTTGCTTTATTTATACAGTAATCTTAAATGTCACTATTGTTTGAAGCATTTAAATTATAAACAAAATATAATATCTCACTTACTCTTGTTTCGAATCAGCATCACAGTTGCAATTGTATTTTGAATCAGTACAATTACGTTCAATGCCACAGGCACATTTCTGAATGCCTGGCCCAGAGCCACCCCAGTAGTAGTGCTTTTCATTGGCACGCCCGATCCACCAGGTATATGGATTGCCATCTGCAAAGACAAGGAATGGAAAATTAAATGCAGCAGAGTTTCATGATACAAAATAAGGATGCTTTTATTTTATCTCATGAATCACTTAGCTCTTCTTGAAAAAATATGCATTGATCAAATATGATTAGATACTCTGCTTCAACTGAAGAATGTAGAATCACTAAAAAAACAATATATTTTAAATATACTGCACCCAAATCCTTGTAATCTAATCGATATTTTATTTTAGCAAGAGAAATATTGCACATTCTTAAGCAGGCCATACTTGGAATATTGCATTCAGTTTTGGTCGCCACAATGTAAAAAAGATGTTGAGACTCTAGAAAGAGTGCAGAGAAGAGCTGCACAAAGATGATTAGGGGACTGGAGGCTAAAACATATGAAGAACAGTTGCAGGAACTGGGTATGTCTAGTTTAATGAAAAGAAGGAATAGGGGAGACATGATAGCAGTGTTCCAATATCTCAAGGGTTGCCACAAAGAAGAGGGAGTCAAACTATTCTCCAAAGCATCTGAGGGTAGAACAAGAAGCAATAGGTGGAAACTAATCAAGGAGAGAAGCAATTTAGAACTAAGAAGAAATTTCCTGACAGTTAGAACAATTAATCAGTGGAACAACTTGCCTGCAGAAGTTGTGAATGCTCCAACACTGGAAATTTTAAAGAAGATGTTGGATAACCATTTGTCTGCAGTGGTTTAGGGTTTCCTACCTCCAAGGTACCTTCCAACTCTGTTATTCTGTTCTGTTCTGTTCTGTTCTGTTCTGTTCTGTTCTGTTCAGTCCATAGTTAAGTTGTCATCATTATACAGTGCATTAAGACCCCCTTTACTTTTGTCAATTTTGTTATGCTACAGCCTGATTCTACAGTTGTTGAAATTCGTGTTTTTCTCATTAATCTTCACTCAGTATCCCATAATGCAAAGTGAAAACAGAAATTTAGAAATGCCTGTAAATTTATTAAAAATAAAAAATATGAAATATCACATTGGCATAAGTATTCAGACCCCTTGCCACAGCACTTGAAATTTAGGTCTGGTGCCTCCCCTTTTCTCTTGATTGTTGCTAATACGTTTCTACACCTTGATTGGCATCAACCTATGGTAAATTAAATGAATTGAACATGATTCAGAAAGGCACACAGAAGAAGAAATTTATGTGGTTCAAGCACCAGGGTATGAAAGTAAAAAGCCTGACACTGAACTGAACAAGGCCATTTAACACCATTCTGCTGAGCATCCTCATTGAAAAGTTGACTGACTTGAATTTTCCTTCTCTCACCTGTGAGTGGATTAAAGCCTTTCTGACGGACCGGCCACAAACAGTGAGCACTGAGCCTTTTATATCCTCCTCCCTGAAGCTCAGCACTGGCTCTCCTCAGGGCTGTGTGCTCAGTCCCTGCCTATACTCATTGTACACATACGATTGTGTATCTTCTGACCCATCTAATGTAATTATCAAGTTTGTAGATGATATCACTTTACTGGGTCTTATTACAGGAGGTGATGATTAGCATACAGGAAAGAGGTCCAGAAGTTAACCACATGGTGCTCAGGAAACAACTTGCATCTAAACATCAGCAAGACCAAGGAGATGGTGCTAGACTTCAGGAAGAAGAGAGAGGAACCTGCCCCACTTTACATCGGGGGGGGGGGGCTGTGTGGAGAGGGTCTCCTCTTTCAAATTCTTGGGAGTCCATCTTAGTGAACATCTCACCTGGAAAAATAATATGATCCAGGTGGTCAAGAAGGCTCAACAGAGACTCCATTTCCTCAGGATCTTGTGGAAAAATAAGGTGGAACAATGACTGATAACCTCCTTCTACCAGTCTATGATAGAAAGCATCCTCACATATTGTGTTATGGTATGGTATGCTGGCTTGACAACCACGGATAGAAAGACATTACAAAGAGTGATGAATATAGCACAAAATATCATGGGCTGTCCCCTGGCCTCACTAGATGAAATTGGTAGGACTCAATGTCTTAGCAGGGTGAGGAAAATCCTTAGGGATGATTCACACCCTGGTCAGCACTTCTTTAGTCTCCTACCATTGGGCAGGAGATATGGAAGCATAGCCAGTCGAATGAACAGGCTGAAAAATAGCTTCTATCCGTGGGCTGTCAAACTTCTGAATGCAATATAACACCATAATTGTTTAGTATGATAGACTTGCAGGGCCAGCACAATGTGCAACATGTCTACACTGGTGTAATATAATATAATATAATGTTATGCACATATATGTATATTGGATTGTGTGTCTGTTAGAATGATCTATTGGGTTAGGGTTTTTTCTTTCTTTCACTTATGAGTTATTGAGATGTATTTTGTGTTTGGGGGGGTTGCACTAAGAGAGGCTCATCCAATCTCATTGTACCCATGTTGTGCATTGACAATAAAAGTTTGAATTTATTGGCTGAAGCAGTTAGCCAGAAAGTGGAACATCTGTTTAGATATGGCATTAAAGGGTCTTGGGTTCAAGAGTTGCAAGGCTGATGGTTGCATATATAATGCAAGGTTACACAGTGGGAATTGTCAATTATTAGCATTTGTGGATTATCTTTGCTTCATTGCAAAAGATCTGATACAGGTGAAGGAACTTGCTAATCAGTTGGAAAAAAAGTTTGAAATGAAAAATTTGGGTGAAATACAAAACTATCTTCTTGTAAAGATACAAAAAACTGAGAAAAGTGGTTACGTTCTCACTCAAAGAAGGAAAATTGAACAGCTGTTGCAGAGATACAACATGAGGGATTGTAATTCTGCTCCATCACCTATGAGCACAGATTTTCACAACAATTTGGGTGAAGCCTGTGATCAAGAGATATATTAGTCAGCAATAGGGAGCTTGTTATATCTGTCACAGTGGTCCAGATCAGACATAGCTTGTGCAGTAAGATCTTAAGTTGCTTTACTGCTGCACCAACACAGTTACATTAGATGGGTGTAAAAAGAATTCTCAGGTACTTGAAGGGAACTGTGAATTTCGGTCTTCAAATACAAGTGTTTGAAGACATAAAGTTAAAATGTTATATTGACAGTGATTATGCCAATGATGTGCAAACCAAAAAATTAAATTCTGGGATTGTGGTATTATTTGGAGGGTCTTTAATTGGATGGAAGTCCAGAAAACAAACTACTGTAGCCATTTTTACTGTGGAAGCAGAATTTATTGCTCTATTTGAATTTTGTTCAGAAGTAACTTGGTTAAACATAGAAACTAATGAAGCTGTAACAGTGTTTGAAGACAATGTTGCTTGCATTAAAATGGCAACAGGTGACAGTGAAAAATAGAAGCAAGCATGTGGATATTAAGTATTGTAATGTCAGAGAAGCTATCAAAAGTAAAATAATTTTCTTCCTTCATTGTTCTTCAGAAGAACACTGTTCTAGCAGATGTACTGACCAAGTCATTGGGTGGAGTGTACCATGAGAAGAATATTAAATTATTTGGTTTTATGTCTATTCCAGTCATAAAGGGAGGAGTGTCAGTGTATAAAGAATTTATGAACTGGAACAGCCATGGCAATGATCCAGCCAATAGGAACTGTTTTTTTGACTGAGACACAAGTTTTGTGAGAGCCATGTAAACCAGTTTTAGTCTGGGTGTGGCTTACCTATTCTGTGTTCAGAGTTTGTTCTCTCTACCACATTGCAAGAGATGTGTTCTGTCCCCGTCCCCCACAAGCACAAACCCACACAGACAGACGAGGGTTAAATGACTGGCACATACGGAGGTTTCGTTATCAAGGCTTGGACAGCCCTATGGGAACCAGCTGCCAAGTTCTTTACTAAACAAGGGGGGGGGGGGG
>WNWU01013417.1:1026587-1134558 GCA_012654045.1 Ptyas mucosa | reverse complement strand
CTTTACTAAACAAGGGGGGGGGGGTATTCCGTCACCAGATAACCAACACATACACACCAGCTGTGTATATATACCAGCTGGGGAAACAACACAATCCAAATTCCAGTCCTTGAAGCCAACTGAGGTTTGACACCAAGAAATTAACCAGAGTGAAACTTTGTCCATCACAGAATTCAAACTGCCACCCCACTCCTTTATATAGCCTGTGGGGTGTGGTCCAGTGACTCAGCTAATCCCTGGCATGCCTCCTCATTTGCTGGGATCTTTTAGCATGCCGACGCTGACGTGGGTCCAGCCACAGCCTACTTTCCTCATTGCTTTCCGACCGATCGGAGACACCTGGCTCCTGGCTAATCTCCTCTCCTTCGGCCGGCAGCTGAGGAATTGCCAGAGAGGAGGGGCCGGGGGAGGGAGGCCTGGCTGGCTCCTCTCCTTCATGTTCGGAGCCTTCTTCCTCCGATGCGATGGGCTCGGGGGTCGGAGCCACAACAAGATGCATGGATATTGCTCGTATCATGTTTTTGTATTATGTAGATAAAGACGTTTTTTCTATATTATGAATCCTGTTCAATTCTTTGAATATGTGCTGGGTAATTCTCAAATAAAACTAACACTAACAAAATTGACAAAAGTAAAGGGGACCTGAATACTTTCTGAATGCACTGTACTTGAAAGAGGGAAAGAAAAATCATGCTTCTTGTGAAGGTGTCAAATATGAAGAGTCACTGAAGAGTGATTCAGCACTTAGTTTTTTCAATCATAGGGCAAACATTTGTCCAGTCAAACTATAAAATTACAAAGTGTGTAAGCATTCATGAAAAAATTCAAGATGCTTTTAAATTAGGAATATTCAAGTTTATTTATTTATTTATTGAATTTATATAGCTGCCTATTCACCCATGACGAATAGTCAAACAAGTTAAACATTCTTCACCCAGCATTTGTTCTTCAAGAGACAATAATATATTTTCATGAAATCTCCCGAATTAACACCAGTATATCAATTCCATGTCCATAGAGTTTCAAGGATGAACTAATTTTTTGTCTAAGTTTTTTCAGCTTTTCAAAGAGGGTAATAGGTGAGATGTGACCCTTTGGATGTTGCTGACATACAACTTGAGTCTTCTTGACTGGAAGTTCTATGAATAAAACGAAATAGGTAGACTGTAATCTCTTGAAGATTACTTAAAGGGTCCTAGAATTGCCACATCATATGACTAATAACTTTACATTAGGTATAATACCAGGCATAGTATTTTAATTTATATTTTATTTTTACATATATTTAAACAATTTAAATGTATATGCTGTTATCCTGTGTAGTTTCTTTGATATTAATGTTCCATTCACACAGATCTACATGGAGTGAAAAACCATTTTAAACTGGCTGGTGCAAACCCATGTCTGCTCAAATAACATATCTTTCCTTCCCTTCAAACAGTAAAATATTTATTACACAGCATGCTAGATTTGCTTGACCTATTTTCACAAGATTAAATGCACCCCAGTTTATTCAACCTAATTTTCTACGTTTTCACAATATTTACCACATGGGCCGAGGTAGCATAATTTATCTGTATATAAGGTGGTTGGTTAGTTGTTATATGTGCTTTAGTGATCACAGTTGTCAGTTATTCATTTTCCAATTACTGAACTATTGAAAAAATGCTCAGCCATGCCTATGGTGATAAGGGACAATCAGACAGTTGATGAATTCACTCTATTTGACAGTTGTGAATTCTTTTCCCGAAAAAGCCCAATGGACTTCTTGGTTACAGACCTTAAGGAAGTCTTTCAAGGTAATTAAATACTGTGATCTAATGGCAATTTTAATCCATGCTACAAATTTTAATTGTAATAATATTATTTGGTTTGTTCTGAATATATGGATGTTTATCCACATAAAATACAATTTTTTTGTATACAACATATAGACCATATAACATTTTTAATTAAAAAGTATCCTTAATAATAATAAAAAACCCTAATAATCTAAAGCAATAATGGAAATCCATGTCCTGTGCTTAATATCAATACAGTGCTTTCCATTATTGATGGCATATTAGGTCCATCACTTTAAGCTGACATAATACAGCAGCATTCTTCAGAACCTTCATTTGCATTGCTTTTATCGGGGAACAATTCTGATTTTTGAACAACCTGAAAACCTTAAATTTAAATATCCTGTTTAGGATTGCTCCCCAAGTTCTTCTTTTCTTCTGTCAGCATTCTATCTGGTTTAATTTGCAATTCTGTGATTATTTAGCTAGGGAAAACCATGCTGAATGCATCAGGTTTTACTTCTGAATAAACATTTATTATTTCCTTTGCATATTATTAAGGATTTTGATTACAAAAGTGAAACCTAAAACAAAATAAGTTTAAAGAAAAAAAGACTAGTGAGAAAGAATAAAACATGAAACAAAAAAACAAAGTGAAAAGAAAGAATATGATAAAGAATGTGATATATATGACTTCCATCTTTCATTACAACAAGTATAGAGAAATGCAATAACTCTTTACCTGTTATTAAGTTACAAACAGATATCTCCTCATCCCACAATCTTCTCATCCCTTATCCATATGCATAACCATCAATGCATATCTATACTAATCCTGGTGACAATAAAATATCCATAAGGATTGCCAGAACTTGCAAATAAATACTTTAACCTTGAGCAAATCAATCAACTTTGTATTCTTTCCTTTTACTTCTAACAATATTAATCTTTAGTTCATTCAAATATTGTTATAGGACACTGATGGTGAATCTTTTAGACACCGAGTGCCCAAACTGCACCCACGTGCATGCCCAAATGGAAAGGTATGTGCGCGCGCATGCAAATGCACGCATGCATGGACATGCATGCACATGCACAGCAGAGACCCGAAGACTAGCTGGCCGGTGAGAGGTGGGGCATCCTAACACCGGCAGTGCGGCAAGAGGTAAGGTCTTTTTTTCCCCGTGAGCTTCTGTTTTGTCATTTGCAGGGAAATAGAAGTTCATGAAAGAAACGCCATGGAGATCTGACCTGGGGCAATGGAATGTGTACCAGCAGAGATAGCTCTGCGTGCCACCTCTGGCACACTTGCCATACGTTCACCATCATGGTTATTGGATTTAATTTTAATTTCTCTTCAATTCTTTACACAATTTTTAAAAGGTTCAACAAGTTTTCTTTTGTAGATTCAAAAGAGAAAATGTTTTCTAGATTATTCTCTTGATTTGTTATTTGTATTTAAGTGTTTAATTTCTAAAATTTACAGTTGTCATGCAGCCTTTTATAGCCAAAAAAACTTAACTGAGCCTGAATTGGCTTATTTGATCAAGGTTACAGTAGATATGTAGTTATTTCTGGTAAGTCTTAATGGATTTCTGCTGGAAATGAATAATGAGGCTTTTAGATTTTATTTACAGTTAAGAGATGAAATATGGTTGAAGAGAGTGCTTGTTTAAAAAAAAGAAACTGAGGCTTGCCAAATTAATGCTTTTTTAAAAAGGCTCTACCATGGTCTCCTGACACTCAAACCCGTGGAAGAAGGAGACTTGTGGTCTCATTGTGACACGCAAATGGTTCTTTGGTCTTTGCTGCGGCCATCAGTTCTTTTTTCATGGAGATGTCTTAGCTCACTAGGCTTCCCTCAGACGTCTACTTCTGAGTGTTATTTTCTAATATGAATATTGTAGTATGGTTGAATTAAAAACACATATGAATAAAAGTGATGACAACTTGAGCTCTCTACATAAAAACTGAGCTTTCTTGGCAATAATATACAAGTTTTTTGCCATTGCCTTCTTTTAACTGAATTAACTTGTCTTATTTCCTTGTGATATTCTTCCCCTCAGCAAAATGAACAGTTGGATGGTTGCTTCCAGAATCCTTTTTTAATTTTTTAAAATTTATTTTAAACACAAGTAATGCAAACAATATGAACATATACATCTAAATACAAAAAAGAAAAGAAAAAATACAAATAATACAGTGCACCCCACACCCAGAGACAATTCCCCCCTTATATTTCTTCTTTTATAACAGCTAAAAGGTATACAATATATTCTAATTGTGCCCTTATCCTCTCCAAAAAAACATATATTCTTGAGTAGGTTTATTCCCTTTGCCTTCCACCAACACTGATTTTATAAAATCCCCACATATTTCATTATAATTGTTTGCTTTAATCATTCCTTTTTAAAAATTAATTTCTGTTGTTAATTTATCATTTGTTGCCATACTCCAAATTTCATTATACCATTCATTTCTTTGAATATCCCAATTTCATCCCCAATATTTAGCCATCTAGCTGGCAACTAATCCAGCTGCCATTATCAAATTTACAATCAATTCCTTTTTTGTTTCATTTATACCCCATTTTTCCACCAGCAACAATAATGCAATTCTCGGTGATATAACAAAATTTACATTCAAAAGTGCTCTAATTTCTCTAAACACTATGTATTTTTTGTGCACTGTCATAATCCCACCACATGTGTTTATATGTTCCGACCTCTTTCTTCAACCTCGAACAAATATTTCTATATTTACCATCTGATTTACCATTTGATTTAGTTTATGTGATGTCAAGTACCACCTCCATATCACTTTATATCCATTTTCCTTAACTCTAACTCCCATATTCTTATATACTCTTCTATTCCAAATATTTTTCCAATCATTGTCATTTATTTCTCCTAAATCTGATTCCCAAATTAATTTTAAATCTTTTGCCTGCTCTTCTAATTCAGTTAATATTCTATATATTTTCCCAATTCTTTCTTTACCTATATATTCTTCATTCACCTCATATTCTTTTATAATCATTTCAAATTTTGTTAACTGTCTATCTTTCTCCTTGAATCTTTCTTCCACTTTTATCCATTTCTCTAATTGAATTAAATTCAACCAATTTAATTTAATATCTGCTAAAACATACTTTAGTTGTGTTCTATTCTTTATCTTGTTCTTCCAGTCTTCCCATTTATATATCTGATTTTCTTTTAGTTTACTAATCCATTCTTACAATTTAATCTTAGGGAATTTCTCCATTTCCACCACCGGTGTTAAAGGAGAAATTCCTGGCATAGGCTGGTATCTCCATTTATTCCATAATTCTATCATTTTTTTTAAAAAGGGATTTTGAATCCTCGTAGCAATTTTTTAAATATCCGTTTTAAGCCAACATGTTTCTATAGGCTTACCTATTTCCCTTATTCTTTCAACTCTATATTCCTCCATATTAAATCTGTACTTACTGCTATAATATCTGGGACTACCTTTAACTGATAAAATACTCAATAATTTCTAACATTTGGAAGATCCAGCCCACCCTTTTTTAATGGTTCACACCACAGTGTTTTACTTATTCTTGCTCTCTTACCTCTATTACAATAAACCTTCAGCAACCTCTATATTTGCTTTAATTCTTGATCCAAAAATTTAATTGGGACCATCCAAAACAAAAAAATTAGTTTTTGGTAAAACTTTCATTTTTATCATTACAATTCTTCCGAACCATGATAATTTTACTTTCTCATATTTCTCTATTTTATCTTTTATATCTTTCTTTAGTTTTTCATAATTTATTTTCTTTAACTCTTGAATATCTTTTGGGATTAAATACCTAAATATTTAATACTATCTACTATTTTTAATTTATATTTTCCTTTCAGTACATCCACTTCTTCTTTACTATGTTTATATAACATCATTTCTGATTTTTCCCAGTTTATTTGTAATCCACTATATTTCCCAAATTCATTCAGATGTAAATATATTCTCTCTATATTAACTATGGGATTTTGAAATGTTAATAATGTTTCATCTGCAAATAAATTTATTTTAGTTTTCTTCTGTATACAAATTCCTTCGATCAATGAATCTTCCCTAATTGCATTTGCAAAACGTCCACCAATAATATAAATAAAACTGGGGATAAAGGGAAACCCTGTCTCGTTCCCCGACTTAATGTTATTGTCTTCTGTAACACCATCATTTATAACTTTGCTCGCTTTATTCTCTGAATATAATTGATTTATCACTTGTCTAAATTTTTTTCCAAAACCTAACTTCTCTATTAATATCTTCAATGTAGGCCATTCCACACAATCAAAGGCCTTAAATATATCTAATGCTAATACACCTGCCTTCAATTTTTGCTTCTTTATATAGTAACCTGAGTTTAATACCATTCTTACTATACCTAATATTTGTCGACCTTTTATAATCCACACTGGTCATTTTTAATATAATTCTCTATAAATACATTCAATCTAATTGCCAATATCGCTGTAAAAATCTCAACATCCTGATTAATAAGGGATATTGGTCTATATGATCCTGGGTTTGTATGATATTTACGTGGTTTCGCTATCAGTATTATCAAAGATTGCTTCAGGAACTTAGAATATTTCCCCCTTCCATTATTTTATTAAACGTTATCTTCATCTTTGGCACCTTTAAATTTTTTATAATATTCTACACCTAGTCCATCTAACCCTGGTCCCTTACCTATTATTAATAACTTCTACTATTTCCTTTTCTTCTATCTGTGATTCCATTATTTCTTTATCATATTCTTGAATTTTACAATTCAAATGCTTTTCTATATATGCCTGTCTCTCATTCATATTTATGTCATTTTCCTTACGTAGCTTTTCAAAGAACTTCTGAAATATCAACAATTTTTTTCTCATCACATTACATCTTTCCCCCTTATCATTTTTTATTACTCCAATCAGGCTTTTTGCCTTTTTAGCTTGTGTAGCTCTAGCCAGCATTCTAGAATTTTTGTTACTATTTTCATAAAATTTCCTGTTTAGGTATATTAGATTTCTTTGAACCTGTTCTATCTCAATATTTTGCAACTCTTTTCTTTTAGGTGATAGTTCTAACATAATTCTATTCTATCTACTTTCTATATATTTATTCTCCAGTTCCCTAATTTCTTCCTCCAACCATTATATTTCTCTTTTTGTTTTTTTATATTATAAGAATATTTTATCCCTTAACCTCTCACTACTGCTTTCATTGCATCCCATATTATACCTATACTACTACTGCCCTCTTCATTTATAGTCCATATTTCTTTTAATTCCCTTTCCATTTTTTCTAAAATCTCTTTATTTTTAAAAATCCTCAAATCCATTCTAGAATCCTTAAAAAAAAAAAAAAGCAAATCACAAAGAGAAAATTTGGAAAGATCCTGTATCTGAAAGGATCTTCCATGATGGCACTTTATTATTGAAATAGATATACGGTAAATTGCTAAAAAACACTTGAATCTATACCACAGGAATTTAGCAGAATAGAAGACAGAACTAGTTAGCTTCATGTGTAAATCTGAATGTTTAAATGCTTTCCGGATATTTTGATAGTTAGCACATTTGCTTACTCATTTACTATAAATGTTATGTCATTTAAACTTACTTAATTGAAGTGATATAGAAGCATTTATATTAAATGGGTAACTAAATATTTTAAAGCAAGCAAGCAACCACATAAGATCTATCACAAAGAAACTTATTGATGAATCATACGTTTGCTAACACATCATATAGACATCATTATCCTTCCAATCCTCAAATGTTTGTCTAAGCAATCAACTTTTTAAATGTTAGAGGACTTTGTGTGTTATGTGTTATGTGACAGCAAGAGAAGCCGAATGCGATGAAGGTAGAATTAAAAGGGATGATACAAGCTCAGCATGATGATTTCAAGAAAAGAATAGGGAAAGTAGAAGATAAATTAAGGAATGTTCAACAAATGATGGCAAAATTGAACAACACATGCAGAAAGTAGAAAAGAAAGTTGAACAAATGGAAAAAAGAGTGAAGAAGTTGACAACAGACTTATACTAGCAGACAAAAATAAAGAAAGAACAATAATATCATTAGAGATGGATAGGGTTGATTATTACCTGCAGTTCCAGAATATTGAGGAAAAAAAGAGAGAAAACTTAGCAGAGACAATAGCAGAGTTTCTGGGGGTGCCTTAGAAGTGGACAAAGAATAATTCTTGGAGACAGTGATGAAATATTTAGAGTTAATAGTAGATATGTGGCAAGAAACAGACTTTCTAGAGAGATACATGTGAGATTTACAAAAAAAAGCAATGAAAGCAGAGATTTTACAAAGAGTGAGAGATGATCCTTTAAAATACAAAGGGAAGGAAATAGAAGACCTAAAACAGATTCTAAGAAGAGTTAGAGAAATAAGGAAGGAATACCAATTCCTGACAAAGCAACTAATTAAAAATGGAGTGAATTTCAGATGGCTGATACCGGAGAGAATATCGGTGACTTAGATTGGATTCCATAGAAAAGACATAGATTGGATTCCATAGAAAAAGCAGAACAATTTTATGAGCAATATTTTGGAGAAGAGGAAATGAGAAAAAGAAGAGGACAAGTGATGAGAGGAAGCCACAGGGAATATACAACAAAAAGAAGACGAAAGAGATTTGAAAGAAATAGTAAAAAGAGAAGAGGCAAAGGCAAAGGAACCGAGAGACATAAGACTGACTAGAACAACAAAACCCATCTATAAGTAAACTATGGAAGAAGAAATAAAATTAATGTCAATTAACACAAATAGACTAAATTCAGCAATAAAAAGGAAAAGGACTTTCAATAAATTAGAAAAATTAAAATTAGACATAATCTGCTTCCAAGAAGTTCACATTAAAAAACAACATAATAAAATATTGGAATATCCCAAAATTGGGAAGTTATATACTTGTTTACTACAACAAAAGAAGGGAATAGCCCTTTATGTAAAAGAGACAATAAATGCTGAACAAATCTTTATGGATGAGGCAGGGAGGATTTTGATGAAGGAGATAACAATGAACAATAAACAGATATTCTTAGTAGCAATATATGCACCAAATACTAATCAAGAGGACTTTTATGGTAAACTTCACAAGAAAATAATAGAATTGAAGTATGAAAACATATGTATACTAGGAGATTTTAATGCAATTGTGGATGTGGAATTGGAATTGGATTACAAAACTAGAAAGATAAATTTTAAAAAAACAGGAAGACACTTCCTAAGGCTTTCTTTAAAATGGCAGAAGAACTAGACATCCAAGAAGCATGGCGAGGGATACATCCCAAGGAAAACCAATATTCATTTTACTCAAATAGGCATATGTCTTGGTCAAGAACAGACACGATATGGATGTCAGCAGAGTTAAAATCTAATATACAAGAAATAAATATAGAAAAAAGTAACTGGGCGGATCATAATCCGATAAAAGTTATATGGAAGGGACAAAAAAGGAAATTAAAATGGATGTTGAATCAAGCAAAATTAAAGAAAAAGGAATTTATTCAATTTATGGAAAGAGAACTAGACTTTTTCTTTAAAGAGAATAGAAAAGAAGAAACGTCATTACAAAATGTATGGGATACAGCTGAGGCATATATTAGAGGATTAACTATAACATACATGGGAAAGAAAAGCAAAAAGAAGAAAAAAAATCAAAGGCTACTAGAAGAAGAATACAAGAGACTACAGACAGAATTACAAAAAGCTCCACAAAAAAAAAGAATATAAAGAACCAAATGGAATTAACGAAACATAAGATGAATCTAATAGATAAAGAAGAACTAGCACAGACAATTGGAAACACTAAACAATTTTTTTTTAAAAATGCAAATAAATCAGGAAGATGGCTCGCATATAAATTGAAAAAGAAGAAAGAAAAGAAATTGATACACCAACTAGTGGATGATGAAGGAACTCTTCACCATCAAACTGATGATAAAAAGAAAGTGATTCAAAACTGCTATGGGAAACTATATGATCAAGAATTAATCTCAGAAGATAAAATAAAACAATATTTAGAAAAAGCGGAATTACCTAAAATACCTGAAACAGTGAAAGCAATGCTAGATGAATGTATATGAATGATAGAATTAACAGAAGCTATCAAGAGGCAAAAGAATGGAAAAACACCACATCTGGATGGATTGCCAGCAGAATTATATAAAGACTTACAAGGTACTTTAAGTATCCTAATGTTGGAAAGATTCAACAAACTTTTATTAGAAGCGAAGGTACCAATTCATGGATGGAATCATATATTACTCTCATACCAAAAGAAGATGCCGACTTACAATGGTTAAAAAACTTAAGACCGATATCTTTATTGAATGCTGATTACAAAATGGGGAGGAACAGGCTTCAGCGTAACCCTGTCAAGTCGAAGTGGCTGTGGATACCAGCATCTCAGTTCCAAGGGAATATTCCATCGCTGGTTATAGGGGGTGAGGTGTTGCCCCCTGTTGATAGGGCGCGCAACTTAGGTGTCCTCCTGGATTCACAGCTGACTCTGGAAGATCATGTTATGACCGTGACCAGGGGGGCATTTGCCCAGATCCGTCTGGTGCACCAATTGCGCCCCTACTTGGACTGTGATGCCCTACGCACAGTCACTCATGCGTTCGTCACCTCCAGGATCGACTACTGCAATGCTCTCTATGGGGCTGCCCCTGAAGACCACTCGGAGGCTTCAGCTGGTGCAGAATGCAGCCGCGCGGTAGTGACGGGAGTGTCCTGACACTGTCATGTTACACCCCTCCTGCAGGACCTGCATTGGCTACCAGTTGCCCTCCGGGTGAGATTCAAGGTGCTGGTAATCACCTATAAAGCCCTACATGGCTTAGGCCCAGGGTATTTGGCAGACCACCTGAGGCCAGCGACTGCTCCCTATCGCCTGGTGCTTTCCCACAGGGAGGGCCTCCTTGGGGTGCTGTCGGCCAGACAATGTTGGCTGGCGACCCCTAGGGAGCGGGCCTTCTCTGTGGGCACACCTACCCTGTGGAATCAGCTCCCGCTGGGCCTTCGGGTGGCCCCTGACCTTCGCGCTTTCCGCCATGACCTTAAAACATGGCTATTCCGCCTGGCTGGTTTGGACTGAAGGGGTTTCAGAGGGGATTTTAATGGTTTTATAGTTTTATTGGGTATTTTTAAAAAATTAAACTTTGTGTGTTTTATTGTTCTGAGCTGCCCTGAGTCCTTTCGGAGATAGGGTGGCATATATCATATATACTCGAATATAAGCTGAGTTTTTCAGCACAATTTTCAGGCTGAAAAAAGCCCCCTCAGCTTATATTCGAGTCACGAAAAAAATGCCTTTTTTCCTGCAATGGTTTTGGCTCCCTGGGTTGCTGGCAGACTTGCTAAAGCCAAAATGGGGTGTGTGGGGGGGGTGCGGCGCCCCTCCTCCGTGCCCCTTTTTGGCTCCCAAGAGTGGCAGGGAGGCTTCCTAAAGCCAAAATGGGGCATGGGGGGGATGCGGCGCCCCTCCTCCGCGCCCCTTTTTGGCTCCCAAGAGTGGCAGGCAGGCTTGCTAGGGGCATGAGGGGGGTGCCTAGCAAGACTCCCTGCAGCCCCCTGGCAGCAAAAACGGGCTGGGGGGGCTTAAAGGAAGAAAGAAACAAAAAAATCCTCACTGTTTAGGGAGATCCCATGTGCACTGAGCTTGAGTTGAGAGCTGATTGTAATTGAGAGCTTCTTGTAATTGGCTGCTAGCTAGCCTTGCTCAGGCTAAGCCAGGAGTGGGTTCTCCCAGCTTGGCTGTCTCAGGAATTCTGGGAGTTGAAGTCCACAGGTTGTAAAAGGGCCACATCTGCCCACCCCTGGGCTAAGCTAATCAGTAGTGGAGCTCTGAGAATGTCAGATGAGAAGGAGAAAGGGAGGGAGAAAGAAAGAGAGAGAGAAGAAAGAAAGAGACAAAGAAAGAAAGAGGAAGAAAAAGAAAAAAGAGGGAGAGGGTTGAACTTGCCTGAAATTAGATCAAGCCAGTGACTGGGTGGGCGTGGCTAGCTGGTCATGTGATATATGTGCATAGGGACTACTCAGAGGGCTGAAAAAAGTCATTTCTGACAGGTCCTCGCACTTCTGACCGGTCCTCACACTTATGACCATCCTCACATTTATGCCCGTGCAGCATTCTTAACAACCATATCACTCATTTCACAACTGCTTCTCTTCACCATGGTGACAAGATAGGGCAAAAACGTAAAATGTGAGGACAGTCGTAAGTTCGAGGACTGGTCATAAGTGCGAGGACCAGTCAAAAATAACTTTTTCAGCCCTCTGAGAAGTTTATATGAACAAAAGGACTATCCAGAGGGCTGAAAAAAGTGATTTCTGACAGGTCCTCGCACTTTTGACTTATGACTGGTCATCATTTATGCCCATTGTAGCATTCTTAACAACCGTGTCACTCATTTCACAACTGCTTCTCTTCACCATGGTGACAAGATTTTTGTTTTTGTTGATCCTCTTTTCCACTTACAGAGCTAGTTTACTGTTTTTCTTTGAAATAAATATTCAAAAACATTTAACCTACTGATGCCTCAATTAATGTAATTTTATTGGTATCTATTTTTATTTTGAAATTTACCAGTAGCCGCTGCATTTCCCACCCCCGGCTTATACTTGAATCAATAAGTTTTCCCAGTTTTTGGGGGTAAAATTGGGTGCCTCGGCTTATATTCGGGTTGGCTTATACTTGAGTATATACGGTGAGTCTAAATAAATAAATAAATAAATAAATAAAATATTTGCTTCAATAATTGCAGAAAGGCTAAAAAGATTTTTAAATCAATTTATAAATCCAGATCAAAATGGGTTTTTTCCTTAAGAGACAAATTAAAGACAATATTAGAATAATTTTAAATACATTGGAGTATTATGAACCGTATCCAGAGAAGCAAATGACGTTGATCTTCTTAGATGCACAGAAAACATTTGATAATGTAAGCTGGCAATTTATGCTAGCACAACTAAAAGATAGGGACTTTGAGGAGAGATTTATTAATATGATTAAGGTGATATATTATAAACAAACTGCAAAGGTGATGGTAAATGGTGATATGACTGAGGTTAGCATTAAGAAAGGTACAAGACAAGGATGCCATTTGTCTCTTCTATTATTTGTATTGACATTGGAAGTATTAAATAGAAATATTAGACAATATTAAGATAAAAGGCATGGAAATAAAAAAGGAAAAGTACAAACTACAGGCATTTGCTGATGATTTAGTTTTTACCTTGGAAGATCTACAAGAAACAGGGCCTAAATTAATAATAATAATAAAAAAGAAGAATATGGTGAAGTGGCGGGTCTAAAAATAAAGAGAAAACTAAGATCTTAGTGAAAAATGTTACAGATAAGTAGAAAAAAGAGTTAATGAAGAGAATAGATATACAGATTACTAAGAAAGTAAAATACTTAGGGATTCAGCTGACAGCAAGATGTGTAACGATTAAGGAAGATAATTATTATAAATTGTTGCAAGAAATTAAAACAGATTTGGAAGAATGGAAAACTGCAATTATCGTTGATATGAAGAATGGCTACAATCAAAATGAATATATGGCTGAGATTATTGTACTTATTTCAAATAATTCCAATAAAATTGAAAAAAAAATACTTTGAGGAATTTAACAAAATAATATTGCAGGATTCAAGAAGTAGAGGAGGTTTTGGGTTACCAAATTGGGAATTGTATTACTAGGCCACAGTATTAACATGGATGAAATAATACATTGTATTGAGGCATACAAGATTATTGACTTCAGAGGACATGACTTGCAACTGGGTTGGCATGCTTTCTTGTGATATGGGAAAAATAAGATACATAAGTTACTTTCAAAGACATTATATAAGAAATGCATTAATGTTAGTATGGGAGAAAATTGAAGAGCACTGATTCACCCAGATGTTATTAACATGGGAAATATTGTTAGATATAAAGATATTTGAATGAAAAGGGGGAACTCAAAGCTAAACAAGAACTGAATGATCAAGGGATCAATATGTCATGGTATTCACAAGTGCAGATACATTCTAGATATGAGAAAGATGCTAAATTATATGATTGCTATAAAGAATTGACAGAATTAGATAAGATATTAACAGCAATAGAAGAAAGATTGCTAAAGAAATTGTACAGCTACTTATTGGGCATAAAACTGGAAGATGAACAAATGAAGAAGACACTGATAGCATGTCATACAATTGAATCAGACAAATGGCAGAAACTGTGGGACAGGAATTACAAATTAACGATGTCAAAAGCATATAAAGAAAGTGGTTATTGCAGAGATATTTGTACCCAGATGGCACAGTGTTTCAGAGAAGGTGGAAAACCTTTCTCAATGTTAGCAATAGGATACTGATTTTATTATGAACCTATGATCTCATAGCAGCCAAAAAAGTCAATATAATCTTAGGTTGCATTAGCAGAGGGATAGAATCCATAACATATGAAATATTAGTATTGCTTTACAAAGCCTTAGTAAGACCACACTTGAATATAGCATCCAGTTTTCATCACCATATTATAGAAAAGATGTTGACACTCTGGAAAGAGCAACAAAGATGATTAGGCCTTGAGGCTAAAACATAGGAAGAACAATTGCAGGAATCGGATATATCTAGTCTACTGAAAAGAAGGGGGGGGGGTTGACATGATAGCAGTGTTCCTGTTCCAATATTTGAAGGGCTGCCACAAAGAAGAACAGGTCAACCTATTTTCCAAATTACCAGAAGGCAAGACAGAAAACAATGGATGGAAACTAATCAAGGAGAGAAGCAACCTAAAACTAAGGAGAAATTTCTTTACAGTGAGAATAATTAACCATCAGAATTGGCGTGCCTTCAGAAGTTGTGGGTGCTCCTTCACTGGAGGCTTTTAAGAAAAGACTAGATAGCCATTTGTCTGGAATGATATAAGGTCTCCTGCTTGAGCAGGGGTTGGACCAAGGTCCCTTCCAACTCTGTTATTCTGTTATTTCTGAAGACACTGAGTTCTTCAGTGGACAGCATGAGCAGATAATTCCAGCATAGGAGTTCCTTCTCACTATACTTTGCAGGGGATAGGCATTTTAGTATGTTCTCATTATAGATTTATTTTATTTATTTATTTATTTTATAAAATTTGTATGCCGCCCTATCTCCAAGGATTCAGGGCGGCTCACAATGACAATCGACCAAGCGACTGTTAAAAATAACAAATACACATAAAAATCTAAAAAGTATTTTAAAAAATTAAAATATACTACCCCATCAGTTCAGGCTGGGGGACATAAATAACCAGGATTTCAATTCATGGCGGAAGGTATGGAGGTCAGGGGCCAACCGGAGCCCCAAGGGATGTTGATTCCAAAGGGTGGGGGTGCTCACAGAGAAGGCTCTACCCCTGGGGGTCGCCAGCTGACATTGTCTGGCCGACAGCACCCTGAGTAGGCCCTCTCTGTAAGAGCGTACCAGGCGATGGGAAGTTGATGCTGGTTGCAGGTGGTCCGACAAATAACCTGGACCTAAGCCATGAAGGGCTTTATAGGTTAACACCAGCACCTTGAATCTCACCCGGAGGGCAACCAGCAACCAATGCAAGATATGCTTCTAGCGGGCACATTCCAGTTTCTGAACCATGTAGGATTTAGTAAGCTATTGGAAGCACTCTAAATTGTATCTGAGAACAAACTGGTAGCCAATATAGTTGTTATAACAATGGCAGTATGTGGCGATATCAGCACGTTCTCAGTAGTATATTCACACTGCATTTTGTATTGGCCAAAGTATGTGAAATAGCAATTAACCTGCTTTATGTCACACAGGTTGTTAATTAGGTTGCTGGTATAAAATCTTCATGGAGAATTTAATTTCAATTATTTTAACTCAGTTTCTTTTGCAGATGTAATTGTATGCTGATATTGTTTGCTTATGAATATGGAGCCTGAGTGGCGTAGGAGGCTAATGCCTCCTACTAAGGCAGCATTTAACATCCAGCTGCCTGCAATTACTGCGAGTTCAACTGTCACCAGGCTCAAGGTTGACTCAGCCTTCCATCCTTTCTAAGGTGGGTAAAATGAGGACCCGGTTGTGGGGGCAATAAGCTGACTTTGTATAAAATATACAAAAGTATGAAGGCTATTGCTTAATGCATTGTAAGCCGCCCTGAGTCTCCAGAGAAGGGCGGCATATAAATAAAATTAAAAAATATATTTATATAGCATCTGTCTGTCCAGATATTGATGACTGTGGCTTTAGTTCAGCATCAGCTGAAAGGACACATTTTCATCCTTACAATATAATTTAATAGAGTTATAGTACACAGGCATATTTATAAACCTTGTTCCCTATGTCCCTAACATTGTAGCATGCCTAAGTGTCACTCCAGTTTTATAAATTCATCATGATCTAAAAGGTAATCTGTTAAACATACTTCTAGGGAATAAAGAACAGAAAATGGATGCAGAATCCCTTTCAGATCTTTATATTAAGCATATCAAGTTCTAAATTACAACCAGTTGTATAGGGTGATAGGAAAAGAAAGGATTTATATTTATGCCAAAATTTTTCATCTCACCTACCCTATAACTGTTTGCAAGCAAGTTTGTGCAAGATTGTTATAAGCCTGACCATGAAAGTGTTTAAGGACTTAATATGGTAATATTTTCAGAGTTTACCAGTGATGTCAAGGTATATTTAACAGCTGCCTTAAATGGCTGTTCAGTTTTGAAATCTAATCTGCTACATTGTTTATCTTTACCACTTAAATGGTAACATGAGAATACATGCTGTAACCTTAATGTTTATTAAGGCAAGGATTTCTTCTGGGTATTCTGAGAAATATAGCCCTCCAAAATGCAGGTCTCACATATTATACTAAGCCATCATCTGTTTACCTATGTTATATTGGCTTGGTTCATACTAAACCATAAACTAAGGATTACAAATCACAGTATTTGGATTCACAGAAGATGCTACGTCCCCCATAGTCCCTCAAACCCAAAATGTGTTAGGCAACCCTAAAAAAAAGAGTTGATTAAATGTGATTCAGAACATTTTGATTTAGCATAATGCTTGATTTGAGTTAATTGAGAAAGATTCTATCACAGACAGAAATGAGAAACTAAGAAGGGTTATCCTTTTCTTTCTATATAAATTCAGAATGTGAAAGTCAATTTTTAAGAGAATATCTTCATGAAATTAAGGACTAATAAAATGGGAATCAAGGAGCAATTAATTAGTTCATAATCATAAAACCTGTTTTGGAGGCAGTAACATATAAAGAGGCAGCAAATAAGAGAGAGAAAAAAGAGAGAAAGCACTATTATTTATTTGTTGATTGCTGCAAGTGAATCAGCAGAAGAAATGTAGAAACAACAAGCAGAAATGATTACAGGATCTAATCTAGATAGGTCACCGAGACCAGATGTTTAGTTTTCTGAGCTTTCGGACTAGAGCCCATCCTCAAACAACTCAGAATGTGTGCTTGGGCTACTCTATGCATAATATTTATGTGGTGCCTGGTTGTGTATCGCTTTTTATTTGTTGATTGGGGTGTTGATGGCCATTGGGTATTGTTTCATGCTGCCAAGTCCTTGACTCCTAAGTACCTGATAAACTGGTCGTGAATTAGCACTCCTGTTGACCGACAATATGTGTTTCTCCCTGTTAGCCTAGGTAACTTTGACCTTGATTCCCCTCTGAATTATGTGAGATAAAACACATTTTGATTTTGGTTTCATGATTATACATACCATGATTAGCTTAGGTCTCAATAAGAAGTGATCCAGTAAAGTAAACATGGCATGGCAATCATATTTCGTGGACTGCAACATATTTGGTAATCATTGTGAATTTTTTAAAGTCAGGAAGCAAAAGAAAGCAGTGAAAAGAGTCTCTTTTGTTGATGATATGCTATTCAATTTGGTTTGGTATGACATGATAAATTTATACCATTCAAAAAGTGTGGCGTACACACTTTACAAATATTTTTAAAGTAAATTTTACATCTCAGTGGGAAGAATATTTTCAACTATTTTTGGGGTTAGGGTTAGAAATGTCCAAATACCTGGCTTGGGGTTCAGGAGGAGCCTGTAGCTGTGGGGCAATGAAGGCCTTCTCCCCAAACTTTTAATTAACTTTTAATGTTGAATTTTAACTATCTTTGCCTTTTATTTAAATTTTATACACAATATAACATTTTAATATTTTATTAGTATACCACCCAGGATCCCTCTGTGAAGAAGATGGTTTCCAAATTTCATAAATAAAATAAGCTGAATACGTTTGACCGAAGTAATTCATAGTACAAGATGCACCAATGCTGAAGAACCTATTATACATAAAAATGACCTTGAAGTATGGATACATAATATATTAAATGCATGTTTCCAAAAACTGTATTTAGGATTTTGCATGCCTGGAATAGAATTACAGCTTTTCTTAATTATGCACACCTGGAACAATTTTCTAAAAAGACAGATATTTTATCACTTGGTCTGAAATCCAATAATTATCAATATTCATGTCATTACCTGCCCTTTACCTCTGTAGATTTACAAAAAAAATTGCACAATTTTGTTCTTTCTATGGTGAATACTGCACACTGAAAAAATGGACTAAGACTTTCCATAGATCATCCATGTCATAAACTATGCTTGCTCATATGAGAAAATATGTCTCCTTGAGAACCATTTCATTTAATATGAAAACATTTCTATCAGAGTTAATGTAGTATGAACCAAGAACAGTCAATAGCATATTTATTTCTGACGTAATAGAAGAATGTATGGCTTTCATGGGATCATTTTGCATTCCAGTGAGCATTTAATAAAATCTATTATTTTAAAATACAGCTGCCTGAAATAAAAGATTAATTTTAGCACTTTGTGCATATATTTTCATATTTTCAGTGTGTCTATGCAGGATTACATTAAAAAAACCAAATGCTTGGTTATGCATCTGCAAAAATATTTTTTTCAATATAATTTTTAGATATTCTGAGGATTAAAGCCATATTTAGTTCTGAAAGCTTTTCAACCTTGCATAGAGTTACCTTAATCCCACAATACTCCATTAGATTTTAAGCAGTTTAAATAAGAATGAGACTGATTAGAATCTCATATAGTATTGTAGACAAGCTAGTATTGTATAGTATTGTAGACAAGCTACTAAGGCTTCCACATTTCAGATTCACTCTTTTCCTACTTCTCCTTTTTTTTTTTTTAAAAAAATTGATTTATATGCCACTCTTCTCCAGAGACTCAGGGCATCTTACAATGCGTTAAGCAATAACCTTCATACTTTTGTATATTTATACAAAGTCAACTTATTGCCTCCACAAACTGGGTCCTCATTTTACCTACCTTAGAAAGGATGGAAGGCTGAGTCAACCTTGAGCCTGGTGAAATTCGAACTTACAGTACTTGCAGACAGCTGGTGTTAATCACAATGCTTTTAGTCTGCTGAGCTACCAGGCCCTGGGTATGTCCTTAAAGTAGACATACCCAATTCCTATAACTGTTCTTCATATATTTTAGCCTCCAGTCCACTAATCATCTTCTGTGCACTCTTTCTAGAATCTCAACATCGTTTTTATATCATGGTGACCAAAACTGAATGCAACATTCCAAGTGAGGGCTTAGCAAGGCATTATAAAATTGTATGAAGAATGTGATCTTAATTCTATCCCTCTGTTATTGCAGCCTAGGACTGCATTGGCTTTTTTGACAGCTGAAGCATACTGCTAGCTCATATTTAATTGGTTGTTCACCGGGATTCCTAGATTCCTCTCACAGTTAGTACTTTTGGGCTAGGTACCACCTATTCTATATATGTATATTTGATTTTTCTTGCCTAAATATAGAATTTTATTTTTTTCTCATCATTGAATTTCATACTTTTAAATATAAATTAAAATGGATTCCAATTAAAGATAATGATAAATTGACTCAAGTGAATTGCTGAAATGTATCTGACAATGCTTAATTAAGTACAGTCAGTTTTTGTTATTCACGAGCTTCTATATTTGTAATTTCATCTATTGACTCAAATTTATTTGTAACTGCAAAATCAATATTCAGAAAGCTTTCACAAGTCATTCACGGATATGCAAAGTAGAGAAAAATTTGAGAAACCTAATGTGCACATTCTTAATTTAGGTTTCAGTGTTCACTAATTCAGTGTTCTTGGTGATTTTCTAGAACAGGATTACCCAATATGGCTGATTGGGGAATTCTGGGAGTTGAAGTTCACAAGTCTTAAAGTTTGCAAGATTCAGAAACCTTGTTCTAGAACTGTGATAGCGAACCGGTGGCACGCGTGCCACAGGTGGCATGCGGAGCCATATCAGTGGGCACGTGAACTCAGTTCTGGCGCACATGTGCATGCTGGCCAGCTGATTTCCGGGCCTTCTGGGCCCACCGGAAGCCAGGAAACAGGCTATTTTCAGCCTCTGGTGGGCCTCTAAGGGGTGGAGAATGCTGTTTTCACCTTTCCCAAGCTCCTAGAAAGGCTCTGGAGCCTTGGGAGGGTGAAAAACGGGCCTACCAGGCCCACTGTGCCATCACATGCCAAAAGCAGGGGGAGCAGGGGGGTTGCATGTGCATGTGCCGGGGAGGGGCAAGGCACATAGAATTATGGGTGTGGGCACTGTCGTGCATGACCCTCCCCCCCGTGGCTCCCCCCGCTTTTGGCACACAATGGCAAAAAGGTTAGCCATCACTGTTCTAGAACATAAATATTATAAAAGTATTGAAAGTATTTACGTGTATATAGGATGGAGAAGACAAAGAAGATTTTTTCAAGCAATTTGATCAATATCTTGAAATTGTTCTGCTTTTGATAACATTTCCAGATTTTTACTAAAAAATAGTTTACTAAAATGTAGATTAAACAATCTGTATTATGGATGTATGTACTAACAGCTGAAAGTTTACTCAGTCAGACAACATGATGACAAGAATCAGACTCATCTAATGATGAATAAGTGTATACATTAAAATATAATAATGACATATAAAATGGATAGATACTAGACAAAATTTTCCAATACATGAATTTTAATATAAATGTATCAAGTTTTCTATATAAAACTACAGATCTATTAATCTATTCTATTAAGTAAGGCTCTCATATTTTGTTTTAGTCTAACACTATGAGCCTTTGATCTAAGATCATGTGCAGTATTTGGGATATTTAGAGTATTTGAAGGGAGTTATAGTATGTGCCTGGGATGTGGTGGACTGAATCTTCTGGAGGATACAATATTAGTTTAGAAGATTTCATGCAAGCAATGTCCCTTACAAATTTTTCTTTGAAAATTTTGCCAAGTGTAATACATGCTCATTTTTGTCTAATAATGTCAACAAAAAATTCACATAGAATAGCAAGTGGATGGATTAATTATGAACATTAATATAATGGCAGTAATAGCATTTTGTTTTATTATAAAACAAAACAAAATGCTATTACTGCCATTATGTTAATAAAGAAATAAGGGCATTTATGAACAAAATGGTCTCTTCTAATATTTTTTTCTTCTGTAATTATGTCTGATTCTCAAAGAATGCCTGGACAAGTCCATGCAGTTTTCTCTGACATTTTTTTTTTAAAAAAAACAACGATTTGTCATTGTCTTCTTGATAGAGCTAAGAGAAAGTGACTGGTCCAATGTCACCCAGCTGGTTTTCTGCCTCAGGCAGGACTAGAACTCATTTCTCCAGTTTCTAGACTGGTATCTTAATCACAACTTTAAACTGTGGACCCCTCACATCTGGATATAAACTGTTTTATCTCCTCCCCTCTGGACAGTACTTCAGGGCATTGCAGGCCAAAACAACTAGGAAAAGACAATTGTCCCTCAGGCCATCACTCTGCTGAACACCTAATTCTCACAGTGCTCTCTAATGCCTATGTGTAATTTACCCATCTAGTATGGCTGTTAGCATTATTATTTATTCTTCTTATTATCCTTCATCCTTTTATTGGTATTATTATGGTGATGATTATCACTGTTCTGTTGCTTTCCATATACACTCAGAGCATTTGCACCAGAGACAAATTCTTTGTGTGTTTACTCACACTTGGCCAAATAAAGTATTCAGTTCAGTTCAGTTCAGTTCAGTATGCTTTATTTTTTTAAAAAAATGCAAAGCAATTATTGAATAATCTGAAATAGCTGCAAAACCTGGATAACCACAAGATGACTGCAATGGGCTAAGGGTAGAGGGAAGGTATGAAATTCCCTTGTTGAAGTTGAACTAATGAGCTACTTCTTATAAAATATAAATAGGTTTGGCATTATTATTTTTCTTGGAACTCTGCTAGGAGACCATTATCCATCCTGTCCCCACCTTCCGCAGTTTCTAAACTACTTAGGATGTCAACAATTGCAATTTGTATAACTCATACATGCATATTTACCCATCTCAAAGGTATAGCTGAAAAAAATATAAAGAATATATATTTTTTAAAAAACTAGCAATTTATTTACAAGTTTGATGTGATTATTTCTATGGAATCTTGTAAGGATTTATGCCTTCTCTGTTTTGGAAGCGAATTTCTTATCCTTGTTTTATTGCATAGCTATGCTTACTTTGAAAATGATTCAGAAATCTTGCACAAAGATCTGGCAGCTGTAAGGATTCAGTTTATTAATGACACTTTCAACTCTTGCCAATTATTGTCTCTCTTGATCACTGTAGAGGGGATATTGTGGGAGGGGGAAATACTTGGGACATACACTATTTAGACACCTCTTGAAAATCATTTCAGATTTAAAATTTTGTCTTCATGATGACCAATTATTGAATAAGAGTCCTTAAGTACATTTTCAACACAACATCTTATGCAAGTCAGCATGGATCTTTCCAAGAAATAAACATTTCACTGAGTATTTCTTGCAAAGGTTTGTGCTGACTTCCATAAGCTGCTGTATATGAAAATATACTTAAGGATTTTACTCTTATTTAGGAAACTAAATACTCCCAGGGTAACAGTGGCAAATAAATAGATCCAGCAAAGCTTTTCACATTTCCTAAGTTAGGTAAGATCAGTATTTGCTGAATGTATGAACAGCGGGAAAACATTTAGTGCAAAACACTGGCAAGGTTTCAATTATTTCTTATTTGTCAGATTAGAGAGACAATATATGTGAAATAATAATTGAGTCTTTAGCAATACAGAAGAGAGTGAGGATCCTGCTCTCAGTTGCTGTTTCTTACCTAACATTGCCACTCCTTAAGTCATATAAGTCATAAGCAAACAACTGGATGTTTAATTCTTTTCTTAGTAAAAACATAGCAACAGAGAAGCCTTTGCCCTTGCTAATCTTATGGGGCTTGTCCTTGGATGTCCTTTGAGAATGTTACGCTAAATTGCTGACCAATGTGAGATGAGAGTGCAATAAAGAGTTCTCAGAAAGAGATCTAAAGAAAGTTTATTTAAGGTTGAGTCAGGATATATGACTATTTTGTCACATGAAACTGATCCCAATGTATCCGTTTTGGGTTCTCCAGTGACTTCTCAAACAATTTCTACACATATTCAAATAGTATGGCACCTCTTTTCTTTCTAGAAGCATCAAATCATTTTGTCATAAATTCAGCCGTCACCTATGAGTGCACTGCTACCACTAGACCAGTCTGCTAGAATTACTTTTATTTGACCAAAATTCACATATATATAAAGCTTGAAAAGTGAATCCATTACTGAAAGATATATGCAGAAAATTATTAGGTTTAAAAAGAGAACATTTGAATGGAGGAAATTATACATTTAAAATGATAGCAAAGTGATTTGCATTTATAAAAGATTTTTGGGCAATTTACATTCATAGTAATCTAAATTATGGAAAAAGTATAGAAATTTTCTATAAAGAATGCAAAGAATAATACAATACAACTATCAGCTAGTGACCAGAGAGAGAGACAGAGGCAAGCCTCAGGTCAGGCAGAGGCGCAGGGAGACTGAAAGGAGGGCTGGGTATATTTATTTCTAAAACTTAAGATGAGAGCCCACACTTATTGCCCCTTTAAAATATATGGCTATGACCCTTTCCTCAAGTTGGACTCGGTTTTGCTTTTAATAATTATCTCCCTCCATCACTAAGAAAAGCTGAAGCCACTGCTGTATGGATGGAGTTGGAACATTATGTTAGCAAATTCCTCATGGAATGCCCAAATGCCAGGGTCCTACTAGGGGGAGACTTAGTGCTAGATTGGGACCAGAACAATGGTGAATTGCCCCCGGTTCAGACCAGTTTGCAAGAACTGGTAGTAAAACCGGTGGGAGGTTCCGCCCACTGCCCAGATGTCATCATAGGCGATCTGCACATGCACGTGATCCCATTGCGAACCGGTAGTAAAGGTAAGTAGAACCCACCCCTGGACCAGAGGATTATTCATTATTTATGATATACCATCAATACCCACCATCGGAGGTTCCCATACAAACCAGCATCTCACTCACACAACTCTCTAAAGACAATAGAGAAAATTATGCTGGCCTGTCTTGCAAAGATGATGAATAGACTTAATGTTTTCATATCCAATGGCTTATGGGCTGGTGACTATCCTGGCGAGTTTATATTTATGGCAGAGACCAAAACTGGCACCATTGATTATATCCAACTTCTGTGGATTTACTACATTATATAGAAAATTGTGAAATCCTACCATACGTAGAAAATGATCATTTATCACTGTGTATGCATATGAAGCCCTTTACCTGGCAGATGCCCTCTGGGGACCAATTTACTCATGCAATTTCTCCAGCAGGCCTAACAAGATGTTGGGTCAAATGGATCCAACAACTTGACCAGAAGGTAAGGAGACTCCTATCAGAGGACAACTTTCAAAAAATCTGTTCAGTCTTTATATCAGATAACCCTACTCAAGATTTACTAGAACTATGTAAAAACATAGTTCATAAGCTACAACTACTACTAGTACATGACTGAAACTTCTCAGCTAAGAGGCCTGCATCGCCTCCAAATCATGGTTTGACAAAGATTGTATATAAGATGTACAAAAGTGAGACTAGAAATGGCAATAAAACAACTTTTTAATATTTCCTCACATACAAAAAACAATTTAAGCAATTAATTGCATTTAAGAAGAGACATGACACAAGGTCTTCCTGGGAAGAGCTTATTGAAGCAGCAAAGCAAAATAATTATTTATTCTGGTGTCTAATAGCCTGCCAGTCTGACATAATTTATACCCCATTAGACCCCCATATACCTCAACCTGGGAACTTCACTTTCGGGGATTGTATGAAGGCCCCTCCAGCAAGAGAATAAGGTATACAATGAAGGATTTACCTGACTGGGCCCCAGTTTGAGGATCTGAAATTAAATGTCTCATTGGCCAATTCAGGACTGGGAAGGCCCCAGGAGCTGATTTCATTTCTGCTGAACTATTAAAGAATAATATGGAGTGGTGAATACCAGTCTTGGTGGTGCTATTCATTTATATTGATTTCACTAGTTATGTCCAGAGGATTGGGGCTTGGCAATTGTCCCAATTTTTAAAAAGGGAAAGAGAGATGACCCCGCTAATTACAGACAATAAGTCTGCTAAACATAATCTGCTGCCCTATAAAGTGACCTTGACTATGTGTCAGAATGGTCGCACAATTGGCAACTCTGAATCTCAACCAGAAAATGCTCTGTCTTACACTTTGGCAACAAAAATCAGAACACCAAATGCAAGCTCGGTGGATACGACCTCATAGATGACCCCCACTCTGTCAAGGACCTAGGAGTACTCCTCTCAAATACACTTCCATCTGCTGTCCTGTATGGCAAATATAAAAAGATACTATTGATTGAAAGACTGCTCCTGTAGCTCAGGAGAGGTAGAGACCATTGGACACATAATCCTTTGATGCTCTTTCTATAGAGATAATTTTTTAAAAATCCTTCCAATAATTGATAGGTATCCTGGCCATTCCAACAGTGCTTATCTCCAGTGGCTGCATAAGGAAGAACAGACAGTGATTCCAGTGCAGGTGGCTAAATTCTGTGCAGTAGCATTGGGGATTCATTGAGAACGCCTGATTAATCCACCATAGCTATTTTACACAACTAATGTAGCAAACCCTTTTGTATTACCACACTTTTGCATTTTAGTATTTAATGACTATGGGCCTCACAGTTTAAGGATTGATATTATAGTATAATTAGGCCATGTGTAACTGACAGATTGAATGCCAAATTGTGATTTAATATAGATTTTAACTGTTATTTATTACTTTATTTTAGAATTTTTAACTCAATATTCTTTGAGTGTTTTTATTTCATTCTGGTCTCTGGTCTTGTAAACTTGATTTGATTCCAACAGTGCTTCATTAGCAATAATTGTGAGTGGAAGAGGAGTAAGTCTCCCTTGAAAGAATGCCTGAAGCAGTTAGGTAGAGTAGAAAGGGGTACCAGTATCCAGAGATTCACTTCTCCCTAACTGGAGAAGACTGAGTATAGGAACAGATTGGTGTTGTATTATTATAAGTAGCAAATGAATTGTTTCCAATTTGTTCTATAACAAATGAGTTGTTCCTCTGGAAGACTGATTTTAATTACTGCTTTCCTTTTATTATTTGCTTTATACTGGAAGAAAGACACTGTTAATGAAATTTATCAATTTGTCAATTGCTGCTAGATAAGACTTTCTTCTATGTAAACATTATAAATCTTGGGTGATGAATCTTAACTGCATGCATCAATAAATTATATAGTTGACTGCAGGAACTGCAGCTCACCACTAGATTAGGCTCACAGCTGGAAGAACTTAATGGGCATGTGATATTGGTGACCAGGTTCTAGGGCTGATTAATAGAGCAGTTACTAAAATTGGTGTCACAACAATCCAGTTTCAGGTAAAAACACATTGCAAAATGGAAATGATAAAAAAATGTTTTGGAGGTGTACACATAGACACCAGACAGCTTCATTTGGTTTTAAGATTGCCCCCTTTTCCAATGATTTGCAATATTATTTTTTCTAATAGTGCAAATTTCTGCCACAAGCTTGCACAGAATCAGGCAACAATACTTCCTAAATTTGTCTATGAAATCAATTTAAAGTTCTGAGTTTACATTTAAGCTTGAAACATTTTGAAACTTGGATATTCAGTTTATTGAATTCAAGTTGTTGTCATTAGCAGTGATAATGTTACCTAGTTTGAATAATGAAATGTCTGCAGGCAAACAACCAAGGTCATACAGCACCAAGGACTCCTCATTTCAACTCTGAGCTACAAATATTCTTCTTTATTGGCAAGTTGTTAATAGTACTAGCAATAGCACTTACTTATATACTAACATGTCATAGTCTCATATGAGTTGAATGTAAAATGTTGTTTCTACATAACTAATCAGAGATATTTTAATAAATGAAAAACAATCCTTGAAATCCCAAAGGTGCTTTTTCAAGAGGCAACTGGACTTTTCTGATTTTTCTTTGAAGATGTTTCGCTTCTCATTCAAGAAGCTTCTTTAGCTCTGAATATCCTTGAAATGAGTTCTTTAATTACCAGAATTTATTTCTCCACATAAATTGCCACACCTGATTTTGCAAACTTTTTTTGTGATGGTTGTTAAATGAACACAGCAGTTATAAAGTGAACATAGCAGTATTATGTCCACAATAGGCTTTTTTCCTTAATGGAAGTAAACACCATTTCTGGCAAAAACATGAATCATGGTCCCTTAATCATGGGACACTGCAAACACCTGCAAATGTGGGCCTTGTCAGGTGCAAAAGGTCAGGAGCCAGGATAGAGTTCAAAAGTACTACAAGTTTATCTCATTCTACTTTTATACAAGCATCTGAACTACTAATAGTCAAGGGTAATTGGCTCCAGAAAAGAATCAATGGACTTTAAGGAGATTGGATTTAAGTCTCTTATGTGGTCATAGAGACTCCAAACTTTTGAGCCCAACCTCAGGTTCGTCTCCTACAGCCTATGATCATGTGACCACAGGTATATATGTGTGTGCATGTGTGGCTGCCAGAACTTCAAATCCAGGTGGTAGATAGCGATGGGGAGGTTCTTCATAACTTTAAATGATTGCTAAGTGATCAGCTGAAAGTCAAGGATTATTTATACTTGATTTGCAAAGAAAGTATTTCAAATAATGATCAGAAGCACATTGGTTTATCAGGAAAGCTTTCCTCCTTCAAGTAATGTAATTTAATTATTCTCCACTCAGCAGCCTACATTTAAAGATGCTTCTGTTTAGCATGTTATGGAAAGCTCACTACAGAAGGCCTTGGCATATTTTCATGATAAACTATGGTATGATCTGATGTATCAATTTAAAGCATGGAATGTTGGCCAATATAGCATTTGTTTCTGTCAGTTCTTTGTGTCCAAAGTAGGGATCAATAAACAAGTCATTAAAAAAACTGTTTGAGAGCAACTAAGATTAGATTAGTAAAGGATAGAAAAACAGAAGTAGAGTAGGAATATATAAAGTACTACAACACAGAAGGATTATACCTAGTACTCATTGGAACCACTGAATGGAAATAGCTGGTTCTTCCTAACTGTAAGAACTGAGACTGAAACAGAATTAATGTTTAATGAGTCATCATCTTCTTACTGGAACTATTCAGTTTATGGTCATCTGTGAGACCTTACATCTGCATCCTACACTGGAGATCTTATACTGAGCATATCCTATATTTTTAAAATCTTTTATTTTGCAAATTACTTTTAGGATAAATATGTTTTTATGATTTACCTATAGCCTTGTTTTGATGAATGAAATTGAAAATAATGTTAGTTGTACCCTGCTTCATTGAACTCACAGAGAAAAGATAGAAAGAAACCATATCTGAGATTTTCTATTTGAATGCATCTATAAGAGGCAAGAAGCACATCCTTAACCCCAGCAAATTATATACTCTTAGCTTCCTATGCTTGGATGCTTTTGAGAAACATGCTAAAATATATGTTAGATGGATTCGCGTATAGACATCTACCTATCTGTGCCATTTTTAGTCTTTTCAAGATATGTAGTATTTCTACTTTCTGTTTCTATTCCATTCTACCAAAGAGCTAATACTTAAAACAGTACCCATTGTGTATTATTCTATTTTAATCAGAAACCTACAAAGCTCTTTGGATTCGTCAAAAGATAATTTTGTGTCATAGAAAAAAAATGTCCAAATATTAGCTACCTTTTGATTCTCATATCTAATTGGCTTTAAAAACTCAATATTTTTCAAAAGCAGATTGCTTGTGTGCTTCTGTTATTTAATAAACATATTTTTATTTTAAAAAACTCACTAAGTCCATCTTTGGGTGGCACACTTTGGGTCCCAAGCAATATAATTTTGTCAAGCAGTCTTTAATAATACAATTTTCTGTAGTTTTTAGCAGTTATTTGCTCTGAAATACTTCAGTATCTGATATAATTTTGGTACACTGCCTGAAACGATCATTGTTTCACTGCAGGTCCCTGAAATTTCTGAATGCTGGGAAGAAAAAATACCTTCTCCACAACCAGAAATATCTCCTGTGATCATCCATAAACAGAATATAAGATTTTTCCATTTTCAGCTTCCATAAAAATGAAAGTATGTCATTAGCATGTTGTGAGCCAGAAGAGTATTGTTAGAAAACCCAATTAACCTGAATGAAATTCCTTTCCATTAAATAGACAGGGCCATTCCTTAATACAGTAGAGATTGTATATGCCTGTGGAGAAGCAGCTCTGAATTGGCCAAAATAATGCATTGGTCTTGAATTATGATATTTACAAAATCACAGCAAGTGTTTAATTCTAAAGGATTAGTGAAAAGATGTCATGAGCAGTCTGAAAGTTTAAATGGGAAAAGCAAAAACAGCTTTTGTGTATACTGCATCCTATTACAAACTACACTTCAGTTCTAGACATTTGGAAAACTTTCGAAGTTTTCCTTCCAGATTTATAAAAAAATGATAGTGTATCCAACTCCTGTTGAATATGAATATTGAGATATAAGAAAAACTTTCAGCGAGATGATTTACAAGTGACTTACTGTATGACTGCAACTGAGCTTGGAATTTTAGTCAAAAGTTATTGTGGTTGTTAAGCAAGGCAACCGTGTGACTGCTTTGTTCAATGACCATAATTCCAGCTCTCCCCATTGTGGTTGTTAAGCAACCACAAAGGGGTGCCTTGGGAGGTGGGGAGGCCTTGGGAAATCTGCTTCCCAATGGCATATGGAAACTTGATTGTCCAGAAAGCCTCGGCCAGCTATACCTCCCATCTCTCACTCTCAAGAAACCTGGTCTTGTCTTTTCCCCTTCTTAACACTTCTGAGAAGCCTGGCCTTCTCCCTGTATCACCATACCTGGAAAGTGTCAGCCAACTAATAGCGTGCAGAAACCTGCCACAGGCCAAAAGGCCTCAGTCAGTTAGGCCCAGCAGTGCTCAGGCCTTCTATCCTCACTACCACTGTCAAGAAACCTGACTTTTTCCCCAGGGGTGCAATCTAAATTTTTTCCCTACCAGTTCTGTGGGCGTGGCTTGGTGGGGGGGGTGTCCTGTGACTGAGTGGGCATGGCCAACTCGATGTCACTCATAGCCATGACCACTCAGTCACAAGACCCCCCTCCCACCAAGCCACTCCCACAGAACCCGGTAGAAAAACTTTTTAAATTTCTATTCTGCCACCCGCTCTCTCTTCGCTTTGGGTTGGGCCCAGGGCCCAGGGATGAGCCATTCCCTGGGGCCCTGGAGCCGCTGCCTGCTCAACCAGGTCGCGGAATGCACCATTCCCCGATACCAGCCTTGCCCCGGAGCCGCTGCCCGCTCTCTCATCACCAAGCGGCGTATCCTTACCTTTCTCCCGTGGCTGTCTGTCAGGGAAGGCAAGCATCCAAAAGTTACCGGAGTTGCTCACTCTCCTTCTTGAATGAGCCGCTACCATCGCCGCTCTGGTCCACGCGCCAGCTGTGCAAGCATACACCCAACCTGCCGCTGATGAGTGAATTAAATAAATGGTGTGCGCTTGCGCAGCCGGTGCATGGACCAGGGCGGCGATAGTGACGGCTCATTCAAGAAGGAGAGTGAGTGACTCCAGTAACTTTCGAGCAGTTACCTTCCCTGACAGACAGCTGCAGAAGAAAGGTGAGCACTAGGATGCACCGCGTGGCGAAGGGCAAACAGGCAGCAGCTCCGCAGAATGGGGCAGGTGAGCGGAGCCTCCAGCTGCCATTGTCAGTTCTCCGAACTACCAGCCATCATTGCTACCAGATTGGCCGATCTGGTCCAATCCAGTAGCATTTCACCTCTGCTTTTCTCTCATTGCCCCACCACTCTCAAGAATCCTGACTTTCTCTCTTCCCTACCTCACATGGAAGGCTTTAACTGGCTAGGCTCTGCAATGAGCAGGCCTCCTGCATTCCTTACTACCACTCCAAAAAAGTCTGGCTCTCCTTCTCCCTCTCCCCCACTAGTGTTTTCTTTGCCCCACCATGCCAGAAGGCCTTAGCCGGCTGGGTCCTATAGTGTGTGGACCTCCCATAACATCACCCTACCTCCCGCCTTCTCCCCCCCCTCTATGCTGAGAAAGACCTTAGCTAATTAGGCCCAGTGGTGTGCAGCTTCTGTTTCCCTCCACCATTCTCGAGAAGTTGGTCTCTGCCTCCCAACTACTGGCCTTCTGTCTGTGCCATCATACCTGTGTCCACTTTCCTTTTCTTTCTCTGCAGCTGCTGACAGATGAATCCAACCAATACAAAGATTCAGTTAGTAAGATGTCAAGGCTATTGAGGTAATCTTTCTCAAAATTGGCTAGGAATAGGAAGTCACCCAATGAAGTTCTTGTTCCAGCCCAGTCTTGAGAAAGATTGCCTGTCTGCTTTGTGGAAGATTGCCTCTGCTATCTTTGCAACTGAGCCTCGCATTAAAGGACACACCTATCAGTTGGTGCAGGGAAAGAGAAAGATAAGTGGCCTCAGGCCCGATGGGGCAGAGAGAAGGCAGAGAGAGAATGGAAGAGAGGGAGAAGACCTGGCTTCTCAGGAATGGGGAAAGGCAGGAGGCCTATGCTGGGCCTTGCCAGTTAAGGCCTTTCAGCCCACGGCAGGTTTGGCATATCTGTGGTCTGGCAGGCACAACGGTCTCTGGTAGATTTAGATTTTTGAGAGACGATGCAAAATAATCTTTGCTCAAAATGTCTTTATGGACACTGAATTTGTATATGTCCTCTTTTAATTGCTATCAGAATTTTTGTTAACTACTTCAACTTTTAGGAAGAAAGTTCGGTTGACAAGTTTTACAGGACAGATAAATTTCCTTCAATCCTTAGTAAAAGAGGTTTGGAATATAACTTTAAACTTTTTTTTTGAATAAACAGCAAAATTGTGATTGTAATGTTGTTTATGAAAAGATACAAATGGATTAAGGTTGCAGATATATTTAAAATAAGATTTTAAAATTAATCATAAGTATCCTTCCGTGAGGAAAATGCTGCTATTTTGAATTCTTTAAAAAAAATGATGGGCAGGACTTCCGGTTGAGCCGCCGGCATCGCCAGACGCTTCTTTGCGAAGCGCCAGCCCCAGACTCCGTAGAATCGCAAGAACAGCGAAAATCGGCTGTCTTGCGGTTCGGAATCCTTCCCCCCAGAAAGAAGGGGGGAAGGAGAGCAGACGGGTGGGGTAGAGCTCCCTAAGAGCACCAGGTTTTGCTAATAATCTGGTGCTCTAAGATGAGAGCTCCCCGTGAAGCCTGTCAAAGCTCCGGACCTGGGATGCCTCTGACGGGGAAGTTTTTCCCTGTCAGAACTAGATGCCGTGGCCACCCCATTAAACAACTTTAAACAAATACTTCTTGAACCAAGCTGGCGGAGCACAAGTTTCACAAAGGAAACAGCAAGTATTTTTTTTCTTTTTTTTTAACTCCAGGGATCTACTTTCTTTAAAAGATTTTTTCTAAGTGGAAAGTGAAAGCAAGATGGTGTTTGAGTTTCAATGGGGCGTGAAGAAGTGAAAGTTAAAAGTAATTATTGACAAGCCCCTGTTTGAAACGTAAAACTCCTTTTTGAAAAGTGGATGAAATAAGAAAGGATGTAATAATAATAATTCAAGCAGCAATACAAATTAAAAGGTCTTTTTTTTTTCTTCTTGAAACTCTTTTTTTCTCCCTTTTTTTTCTGTCCTTCTGGAGGGGAAGGAGGAAGGGGGGCAAGATGGCTGGGCTTTTTGAAAACAAAGAAAATAAAGGAGGGTTATTTAACCCTCAATGGTCGATTTTGAGGAAGCTTTGAGTTCAATTACCTCTGCTTTATTGAAAAGAATTGATACTATATTTCAAGCTTCTCAAGCTGGAAACAATGAAACATATGGAAATACTGAGTTGCAATCTAGCAGTGGGGGATTGAATGAAGAATTGGGAGAGGAAAAAAAACAACAACAGACCATAGCAGAAAATTACAAAATGTATGTAAAATTTTTAAAACTTTTTCAATAAAAAAAAAATGATAGGATAGGGCTTTGAAGATTGGACACTAGAGGAAACCAGAACAAATTAAAGATTATAATTAAAAAAGGACACTTAAATTTGACTTACAATACAGAATGGAGCAAAATTCTTGAAGGATATTGAAGGAAATATTGAAGGATATTTGTAAATAATAGACCCAGAAATTAAGTTTAAGAGTGCCTATATTATGGATAGACTACTTTAAAAGACAATACGGAAGAAGAACATATTTTACCAGACAAGACTGAAACTGATCTAAAATTGGATTTAAAAGTGATATGTTGCAAGAATGATTTGGGAAAAAAATGCTACTGTAGATATATAAAAGAAACAATGATTTAATAATTAAAAGGGGTATAGAAATAACAAACAAAAACACTGACCTGGATAACTTTACTATATTGTCTTTACAAAAGAAGCTTGTTAGAAGTTTGAAGCTTTGAAGAAGCTTATTGTGAGATGGGACAAAGAAAAAATGAAAAAGCCATCAAATTCTGGGGCATTTGTTGAAGAGACAAAAGATCAAGACTGTAAAAATAAAAGGAAGAAATACAAAGTTTGTTTATTTAATCAAGATTAAAATAACTATTTTTATCTCTAGTAACCTTTAATGGACTTTTGCTAATTAGGACTCAAATTCTGAAGCTTTAATGATTTAAAACTATGGGATATGAAAAGAATAGATCATTTGTTCTGTTTTAAGAGGTGATAAATTACTAAAATACTTGTGATTGAAGTTATTTCTATATTCCTTTTTCTTTACTGTATTATTTATTTTTATATTTTTTCTTTTTTTCTGTACTGTTTTGTTTTTTTTTAGCTTTTATTAATTTTTATATTTTTAATTGTAATAAAATTAGTAGTAAAAATCACTTTAAAACTACCTTCAGTCAATTGGTGGAAAATATCTCCATTGTTAGTCTTAAAACTACATTGAGCAGCTTCAATTAATCCACATGGAGATTGGACATTTCTGCTAAATGGCCTTGAGTTACTAAATATAAACATTACTAAGAAGAATAAATATGTAATGAGGAAAGGGACTTGGTGTTTTATATAGATAAGAAAGCCTGCAGTAGAAAACATGCTTTCTCTTTAGGGTGCTTTTTTATTACTATAGGAAGAGAAAGAAGAAAGCCTAAAGGAAATAGTCATATAGGGATCTGTGTGTATTGCAGGATTATTTATTCAACTATTCTTCTGTAATTTTTATTTATTATATCAATGACTACATTGTGTTTTCATACTTGAGCATTAACGAGCTTAACAAGTTAAGTTTGAAAGAGGAGCACATTCTCTGGAAATTTTTAATCAATTTTTCTTCTCTTCCTCAATTGTAATGTGTATGTACTTGTTATTGTTTTAAAGAAAGAATGGGCATAATCACATCAAAGTGAAAACAACTAATGGTGAGAGTTAAGTATCAATAGCATTCCAAGATGCAAACTGAAGTAGCATCTTGTACATAAGAGTACAAAGCCATATAGTAATTTCTACTTCTGATATTAGACAGTTATATGATAGAATCTCATCTTGATGGGTTTTTCCTTACTATCCCCAAATGATAAAGCTAGGTACAGTCATATAGTCTTGTGTATATGTGGGAATAAAAAATAACAGACAGTAATTTTAAAAATGGAAAAAGAACCAGAAAAAATAGGGAGTATATTGGTTCATTAAACCAAACCAGTAATTACTTACATTGGCTTTAATACCCCCTGACAGGAAAACAGTTTGTTCATAAAAATTGTGATTTCTATCACAATTTCCTACAGAAGGAAGGGGAGAATAGAGAAAGGAGGAAAATATGGAACAGAGAAAAGAATCCGCTTTACATATATCACTCCATTAATTATTTAAAATAAAAAACTAGGACTTTAAAAATCCATAACCATTTCAAAGATAAAAAGTCTGATTGCAAAGAGCAAGTCCAAAACCTAGAGTGCTAACAAACATGTTCAATCTATTGCAGTATTCAAGTACAATTAAACCAAATAACTATGTTGTGTATCCAAAGCAATGATCCTTCTGGTAGCTGAGAAGGGAGAAATCAATAAGTATGAGCCTGGGTGTGTGTTTCTGTGGGGAGAATCTAGTATAAGACAAAACTCTCATTCTTTACTTCTCAAAGGGAAATCTCCAGAAATGGGATAGTCCTGGAGTATGATTCTAGGGTGCATATTTTTTTTAAAAAAAGAAATAGTCATTTTTTTGGTACTCAAGATTTTTATGGAGTTTCTCTGCATTTCCCCTATATTCTAGCTTTTCTATTAAATATGAATTTATGATAATTAATCACTTCACCACTATTTGTGACCAACTTGGGAACAAAGATGTGTATTCTTATATATACGGCTATTTGAAAATTCAAATTATTAAAATCCAATTGCATCAGTAATGGGATAAATATCTTTTGGACAAAAGTTCGCCTGATTTCAATTACACTGGTTGAACTATTAGCATTCATAGTTTTATTTTTAAATACCCAACTGCAGTTGAAACAAATAGGAGGAGGAAGAGGAAAAGGAAATCCAAAAATTCAAAATAAGGATCCATGATGAAAACATATTACATGTGCAGTCCAGACTCAGAAGTACTTGGACATGATTTTAACCGACCGAATCACTGTCTGTAAGTGTATGGAAAGATGATGTTTTTTATGTTGTTTTTGTTTAAAAATAAAAAACTTTATTAAAAAAAAGAAGTACTTGGACATCTTAGCCCTGATAATTTAGCTGACCTATTAATGCTCTATCTCCATCGTGGTGGAGTTCTAAAGAAACAACATTCATAAATCTTGTGAAGCAGAAAAAACAGGCTTCTTGACACCAATAAAATCCAGCCTCTTCTGGGGAATCATATTATACTTAAATTAAGCAACTAATTCCTTTTGGACATCATGTAAGGCTCACTCATATGTTCTCGGACCCACTCTGAGAATCATACAAGAATAATAATGGGTACAAATGCAGGGAGCTGTTTCTTTTCAATAGAGAGAACTAATTGCTCTCAATAATTTTGAAAAGTAATGCAAAAAAATAGACTAGATGACATATTGACAAACTAAAAAAAAATGACAAGCAATTTTTAGAACAAAATCATTTCTACTCTTATTTGACTTTTCACCAAATATAAAAATATGTAGGTTTGAGAAAATAAACTTTAATCTCAAACATAACTGATATAGGGCAAAAATTAATCTTAATCTAAACTATCTGATGAAGTATTCAACTTCCTGCCCCAGTGTTTCTAAGAAATATATACGAACTAGTTTTAGACCTTTTTATTACATTGCATGACATGCATGAACAAGTATGCTACCTTTCCTGCAATATAGTTTCTTTCCCCCAAAGAGAAAATAGACCAATTAGAGATGTATTTTATCAAGAAATATTTGGAAGGAGAAATGGAAGACAGGAAAGGTTGCCCTAATTAGCAATTACTGTCTTTATGATATGCTTCTTGCATTTCACAAGTATAGATAAATATTAGTGCCACCTCAAATATCTATGCACTCAAAAATGATAATTTGAAATAGTTCAGTTTTAATTATAAACTTAATTATGCTTAATTATAAACTATTTCTTTAATTTTTCAAAATACTGTAGAAAAAATAGATATTAACAACATGAGTTAAATATTAATTTAAAATTATCTTTCTCCATTGCTTTAAATTAGAACAGAATTTCACTAAAGCAGAATTTCAAGAAGTTTAATTTGAGGGCATTTATAGAAAGATAACTCCTAATACTATATTATGCAAATATTCATTTTGTTTCTCAGTGGATTTTTGAGGCTGTAAAATATGAAAGGTGGTAAGAAAAAGATTACAGCATATATACTATAGTTAAACATTTTAACCTCAGATTCATGCTAAATGTGTTGGAAGCAGTAAAATTTTTCAATGTCTGTGTTACAAATGGTAGAGGAAACTGTGTAGCAGTAGGTAGATAGTAAAAAGGCATATTGTCTCTCAAACATATGGTCAGATTTCAGGCTAGCCATGGCATTAGAAATAGACTGCTCAGAAATCAGTTCACATTCACGTGACAGTTTCACAGACCTGGCAGATATGTTATTTATTACAAGAGTTACAAACACAAAGATCTGCCTACTGAATCCTGGAAGTGTGGTGACATACACATTTGATCAATAAACTACAAATACTACAAGTAAAGGACTCAATTGATATGTATGTATATATGTGAATCTTGATATTTTCTCCCACTTTTTAAGTGAATAGATTTTTGACTATTACATATTTGAGAGTCAGAGACATCTGCTCCATGTTTATATAACCATTCTGTCTAGCCTAAGAATCCCTGGTTTTTATCACATCTGTTTTATCACATTCCAAACAATACACTACAAATACATAATTTCACTCTTAACAGCTCAATTTATTTAGGATAAAACATTTTAGGAACCATGGATTCAAACCATCAAAGTCAGGTTTTGAGTTAAATTTGATGAATACACCTGGAGTGAGACTGCCTAACTAATCCCAAATCATGAGAAAACATACAATTTCATTCAGGTCATTTTCAGTTACAATTGCTCAATCCAATACACCATAATGCTTCTAAAAATACAAATCACAAATACTTAATAGTAATAAATATGCATATACACACATTATTTTTTATGTCCCACATATACATATAATGCAATTTACTAGTCTCCTCTATTTCCCCTCTTTTTTAAAAATCTTAGTTTTAGCACAAACACTCATAGTTAATTTAAGCAGAGCAAAAATGACAGCTCAAGATCACTGTCCTGCTAAATAAGGATTTGGGCCTTGGTTTTATCTTAATAGTTTAATATTTACCATATTATCCTTATTGTCTAATTTATGAGCTATTCATTTACAGGAATAAATGATTTGCTAATATCATGTATAATAAATACTCGCAGCGGGTCTGGACACAGACTGAGGCGACATCAACGGCAACTAGTAACTTTATTAATTAACTGCTAACAAGCATAGCAACAACTCCCGTGCTTGACAGCTCCTTTTATACCCGAGCTGTCAATGTCTCAGCCAATCAGAACTATTGGAACTACCTGCCCTCCACTAGGGGGACTCAGTGGCAGCTCGGCTTAGTATGCAACACTCTTTCCCACCAGGATTGCGAATGCATTGTCTTCATGCACATGCGTAGTCCTTTAAGTACACAGGCCGACACCGGATCCACCCTGATTGTCTGGGCTCCACCCTTTCTGACAGTTAAGGCGGTGATTTTGACTCATCCCTCCATATAGGATCATCACGGGGATTCTGGAGTCTATGGCCACGGTTTCTTGCGGCCGATTGCTGCCGGTGACAGATAAGAGCTCTGTTCCCTAGCGTGCTGGGGTGAGCGAGTCAGACGGTGTATGGTGGTCTGGGATGTTGGTGGTTGGGCTGTGTGGACGTTCTCCTGGCTCCTTGTTTCTGGATGGACATACCGAGATTGGCTGCCTTGACCTCAGTTGGTCCTTATGGTGCTTCCAAATCCGACCCTGGCCCAGCTCTATTCTGTACGAAGAGGGCCCTAAAATCCCCATGGCCTTACCGGGCAGCCATAAAGGCTGACCCCCGTAGTTTCTGGCATATACCAGGTCTTCTACTTGGAAGGGTTGGTACCTGCTGTGGTAATCTAAGAGTTTGCTAGGGGTGTAACTGGTCTAATGAGGTGCACAGTTTCTGGCCCATTAAGAGCTTGGTTGGGCTTTTGTTCATTAGTCGGTACAACGTGGTATGCTGTGCCACTAAATATTCCTCCACCCACTCTAGCCAACTCCCTGGGCCCATTTTCTTTAGTGCATCTTTGGCTGACCGTATGGTGCGTTCTGCAAATCCATTGTTAGCTGGGTGGAACAGCGATATTAAACAGTGCTGAATACCACGGCTAGCCAGAAACCCCTCAAATGTGGTGGACATAAATTGGGCCCCGTTGTCCGACACTATCATGTCGGGCAACCCGTGGGTGACGAACAACTGGCGGAGAAACCTAATTACTGCATCTAAAGTGGTTGAGTGCATAAGCACTACTTCCACCCACTTTGAGAATGTGTCCGCCACTACCAGGAATGTCTGTCCCTGCATAGGCTCTGCAAGATCAATATGTAACTGGGACTAGGGGGCCCTAGGATCCTCCCACTCCCACGGTGGGTCCTTAACTGGCATAGGCATGTTTCCTTGACACTGAGAACAGGTAGAGACCCACTCCATAATGTCCCTATCTAAGTGTGGCCACCACATGTAACACCGCCCCAGGGCCTTCACGCGCACCACCCCAGGGTGCCCGAGATGTAACTTCTGTAATAAGGAGTGCCTTAGAGGGGGAGGTATCACAACTCGGCCCCACAACAGACAGCCATTTTGGGTGGACAGTTCGAGCCGTAGGGTTGCAGTTCCAGGGAGAATGGCCCTTGCAGCCATCCCCTGGCCATCCAATCGAGGAACCGGGACAGGACCCGATCCTTAGTCAAGAGGCGTGCGACGTCCGTGGTGTTGACAGGTAATGGTGAGTCTTTGATCAGGAACACTGAGGAAACAGGCACTGGGTCTGTGAGTAGGGCAGGAAGGGGGCAGCGGCTCAGTGCGTCGGCATGCGCGAGGTCCCGGACCGGTCGGTGAATCAACTTGTATGAGTAGGCGGCCAAAAAGATGGAATAATGAGTCATCCGGGGTGACAAGATATGTGGGGCTTGGCGGTCTCCGGCCAAGAACCCCAAGAGGGCTTTATGGTCAGTATATAAATCAAACGAGTGACCGTATAGATAACTATGGAATCATTTGACTCCGGCCACCAGTGCGAGGGCTTCTTTATCTAATTGCAAATAATTTATCTCCACTGGACCCAAGGTCTTGGAAAAATAGGCCACAGGAAATTCCTGGCCATTGGGGAACTTATGGCTCAGTACTGCACCCACCCCGTATGGGGAGGCATCACAGGCAAGCGTCAGTGGGAGATGATCATAGTACTGCATGAGGACAGAGTTAGAGGCGAGGAGGCATTTAATGGTATGGAAAGCAGTAGCCTCCTTAGCGCCCCATATCCAGGGTGCCCCGCGGTCAAATAGGCTGTGCAACGGCTCAGATATCGAGGCTTTATGTGGGAGAAAAACCATGTAGAAATTCAAAAGACCAAGGAATGATTGAAGATTGGCCTTGCAACGCAGGGGTGGGGCATCCATAATCACTGATGTCTTCACCGCAGTAGGGTGGATGCTCGTGCCATCAACCAAGAATCCTAGGAACTTCACCTGGGGCACAGCGATTTGACATTTTGCCTTGTTCACCTTCAGGCTCGTGCTGCTAAATTGGCGAAGGACGTGGCAAAGCCTGTCCATCAATTCTGGCGTGCTGGTCGCTGAGACCAGGACGTCATCGAAATATGGTACAACCCCGGGGATTCCATGTAGCATTCGCTCCATTATGCTCTGGAAGAGCCCCGGGGTGACACTGACGCCAAATTGGAGGCGGCGACACGGAACGCTCCCGGTGAATAACAATGGTCTGTGCCTCTGCGGTCTCATCGTCCACCATTAATTGCTGGTAAGCCTGGGCCAGGTCCAGCTTGGCGAATACTGACTCCTGGCCAAGGGAGTGCAGCAGGTGCTGCACCACAGAAACAGGGTAAGCATGGCCCAGGAGCGCTTTATTTAGTGTCGCCCAGTAATCTGCGCAAATGCAGATCGAGCCATCTGCTTTGATAGGTGTCACAATCAGCGTCTCCCAATGGGGCATGTTTCATAGGCTCTAATACCCCTTGCGATATGAGCTTATCCAGTTCAGCGTCCACTCGCGACTTCAGTGCAAAAGGCACCCAACGGGGCTTGAGCCTACGAGGGGGAACCTGGAGATCCAGGCTAAAAGATACTGGGGTGCCCTTATAACAATCCAGTTTGCTGTTGAACACTGTTGGGAATGCCTGGATTAGGAGGTCCAACTCGGGCGACCGGATAGCATTCACCCCATGGATAGTTAGTCCCAATGCCTCGAACCAATTTAATCCTAATAAGCTCAGCAATGGGGCTTCCACAACGACCGATGGTAGGGGGCCTGAAAACCCCTTAAAGTTTACTCTGAAATTTCCACACTCTATGATGGAAATGGGGTTTCCTTAATAGTCCCGTAATTGGAGGTGACATGGGGTGAGGCGGCTTTTAGCGATTCAAGGCACCAGCAGTTTCACTGTGCTCCACGAAACAATGGAAGTGGTTAAGCCCATGTCCACCTCCATCAGGCATGGGCTTCCTTCAATAGTGACAGCCAGACAGATCGTCTGATGGACAGGGACATCAGCTCCTTGATATACCATATTCACCCTCCCAGGCTTGCGGCCCCATGATAAGCAGCCGCCCTGTGCATTCGTTTTCCTGACAGGAGCCCGTCTATCTGCCCTGGTGGGGGTTGGGGGCAGTGGCGACCAGCATACTCTTGCAATATGGCCCCGGTGACCAGAACAGCGACATATTGCCTCATTGAACCGGCAGGCGGAGCGTGGGTGATTCCCCCCCACAACTCCTGCAGTCTCCTTGCATCGGCTTTGCTTGCCTGACCTGCCACTGCATTTCCTTAATACGGTCAACGTCCTAATCCACATCTGATTCCCCTTCATCGCTAAGCTCAACAACGCTGTAATGAACGGCCTCGCCCTTAGGTTTTACTGACTGTTGGCCCTGGGGAAGGTTGGCGAGAGAGAGTATGGATAGCTCAGCGGCACACGCTTCATCAAGAGCCTCCTGGAATGAGAGCTCGGGCTTAGCAATCAGGTGCAATTTAAGATTCTCATCCTTCACTCCACTGACTAGCCTGTCCAATAAATAGTCATCTAGGTCCATGAATTGGCAATGTCTAGCCGCTTTCCTCAGGGCTGCAATATACTGACTTATGGATTCCCCCTCTGCCTGATCCCTATGATAAAAATGTTGCCGTTGAGCGACCTGGGACGGCGTTGGGGCATAGTGTTTCTTTAATTTGAGCATGAAATCATTCCAGGTTCCCACATGAATAGACTCTGGGGCCATTAACGTCATTGCGGTCTCGAACATTTCTCTCTGAATCCGACCGGACACTGGTAAGATCTCATATTAAGAATTACCTAGTGGCAATAAAAGCAGCAAAACATACATATTTCGCTGCTCTTATTGCGTCATCAGATAATCGCCCTGCCACCCTGTTTATGGTGACCCGCTCCCTGCTCCACCAGGAAGCATGGGAGGACCCATTGGAGGGTAGAGCCGAGGACTTTGTTCAATATCTGTATGACAAAATCACTCAGATTCGGGAAGACCTGGACTCCAACTGGGTAGTTTCAGGGGGAATAATAATAATAATAATAATAATTATTATTATTATTATTATTATTTAATTTGTATCCCGCCCTTCTCCCAGAAGGGACTCGGGGCGGTGGACAGCCAGAATTAAAATACATACAATACAAAAATTAAGATAAATTAAAAGATATTAAATCGATCAGCCTCCCAATTTAAAACCCCAAATCTATAAAATTCAAAATCCCAATTTAAAACCATTTAAGCTAGGCCGGCTTGCTGGAATAAGTAAGCCTTCAAGGCTTTGCGGAAGGTATGAAGGTCCGGGATCAGTCTTATTCTAGGAGGTAGCTCATTCCATAGGGCGGGTGCCCCCACAGAGAAGGCTCTCCCCCTGGGGGCCGCCAGCCGACATTGCTTGACTGACGGCACCCTGAGGAGGCCCTCTCTGTGAGAGCGTATTGGCTGGTGGGAGGTTATCGGTAGCAGCAGGCGGTCTCGTAAGTACCCTGGCCCTAAGCCATGGAGCACTTTAAAGGTGAGAACCAATACCTTAAAGCGCACCCAGAAGACCAACGGGAGCCAATGCAGCTCGCGCAGGAGAGGCATTACATGGGAGCACCCTGTCGCTCCCATAATCACCCACGCGGCCGCATTCTGAACCAGTTGGAACCTCCGGGTGCTCCTCAAGGGGAGCCCCATGTAGAGAGCGTTGCAGTAGTCCAGGCGAGATGTAATGAGGGCATGAGTGACTGTGCATAAGGAGTCCCGATCCAGAAAGGGGCGCAACTGGCGTATCAGGCGAACCTGATAAAAAACCCTCCTGGCCACGGCCGTCATGTGCTCTTCTAAAGACAGCCGTGTGTCCAGGAGGACGCCCAAGTTGTGAGCTCCCTCTGTAGAGGCCAATAACTTGCCCCCAATAGCCAGCGATGGCACCAGCTGGTTATATCGGGACGCCGGTATCCACAGCCACTCGGTCTTGGAAGGGTTGAGTCGAAGCCTGTTCCTCCCCATCCAGACAACGCACGGCCTCCAGACACTGGGACATCACTTCGAGGGCATCATTGGGGTGGTCTGGGGTAGAAATGTACAGCTGAGTATCATCAGCGTACAGATGACATCGCACCCCAAAAACCATGGATGATCTCACCCAGCAGCTTCAGATAAATGTTGAACAGGAGCGGCGAGAGGACCGACCCTTGCGGCACCCCGCAAGCAAGGCACCTCAAGGTCGACCTCTGCCCCCCTGCCAACACAGACTGCGACCAGTCAGAGAGATAGGAGGAGAACCACCGCAGCACGGTGCCTCCCACCCCCAAACCCCCCAACCGGCGCAGCATGATACCATGGTCGATGGTATCAAAAGCCGCTGAGAGATCTAACAGGACCAGAACAGAGGAACAGCCCCTGTCCCGGGCCCTCCAGAGATCATCCACCAATGCGACCAATGCCGTCTCCGTGCTGTACCCAGGCCTGAAGCCGGACTGGCACGGATCTAGATAGACGGTTTCATCCAGGTACTGTGGGAGCTGTCACGCAACCACACTCTCGACAACCTTCGCAATAAAGTGAAGGTTGGAGACCGGACGGTAGTTTGCCAAAACAGCCGGGTCCAGAGAAGGCTTCTTGAGGAGGGGCCTCACCACTGCCTCTTTCAAGGTGGGAGGCAAGAAACCCTCTCTCAAAGAAGCATTTATAATCCTCTGGAGCCAGCCTCATGTTACCTCCTGGGTGGCCAATACCAGCCAGGAGGGACACGAGTCCAATAAACATGTGGTTGCATTTAACCTCCCCAGGATCCTGTCCATGTCCTCAGGAGTCACAGGGTCAAACTCGTCCCAGATAACATTCTCAAGACCAGCCTCAGTCATCCCGCCAGGATCTACCCAGTCAGAGTCCAAGCCTTCCCGAATCTGAGTGATTTTATCGTGCAGATACTGTGCAAAATCCTCAGCCTGCCCTTGCAAGGGGTCCTCCCACTCTCCCTGATGTAGGAGGGAGCGAGTCACCCTAAACAAGGCGGCTGGGCGATTATCTGCCGATGCAATAAGAGCGGAAAAGTAATTAATGACTGAGGCAGGTCTTGAGAATGTTATCTGGGATGAGTTTGATCCTGTGACCCTGACGACCTGGACAGGATTCTGGGTGGGCTGAACGCGACCACATGTTTATTGAACCCGTGCTCTCCTGGCTGGTGCTGGCTTCCCGGGAGGTGACGTGAGGCTGGCTCCAGGGGATTATAAATGCTTCGTTGGGTGAGGGTGACTTCCCTGCCACCTTGAAAGAGGCGGTGGTGAGGCCTCTCCTCAAGAAGCCTTCCCTGGACCTGGCAGTGTTGGCTAACTATCATCCGGTCTCCAACCTTCGTTTTGTTGCGAAGGTTGTTGAGAGTGTAGTTGCGCGACAGCTCCCCCAGTAACTGGATGAAATGACGTATCTGGATCCGTTCCAGTCGGGCTTCAGGCCTGGGCACAGCACAGAAACGGCATTGGTCGCGTTGGTTGATGGTCTCTGGAAGGCTCGGGACAGGGGTTGCTCCTCTGTCCTGGTCCTATTAGACCTCTCAGCGGCTTTTGATACCATCGACCATGGTATCATGCTGCACCGGTTGGAAGAGCTGGGGGTGGGAGGCACCGTTTTGTGGTGGTTCTCCTCCTTTCTCTCCGACCGGTTGCAGTCTGTGTTGGCAGGGGGGCAGAGGTCGACCCCGAGGCCCCTCATATGTGGGGTGCCACAAGGTCGGTCCTTTCGCCCCTTTTGTTCAACATTTATGTAAAGCCGCTGGGCGAGATCATCCGTGGTTTCGGGGTGAAATACCATCAGTACGCTAATGACACCCAGCTGTACATTTCCACCCCGGACCACCCCAATGATGCCCTTGAAGTGATGTCCTGGTGTTTGGAAGCCGTGCGGCTCTGGATGGGGAGAAACAGGCTCAGGCTCAACCCATCCAAGACCGAGTGGCTGTGGTTTCCAATGCCTGATATAGTCAGCTGGTGCCATCGCTGACTATTGAGGATGAATCATTGGCCCCCACAGAGAGGGCTCGCAACTTGGGTGTCCTCCTGGATTCACGGCTGTCTTTAGAAGAGCATTTGACGGCCGTGACTGGGAGGATTTTTCATCAGGTTCGCCTGATTCGCCAGTTGCGTCCCTTTCTGGATCGGGACTCCCTACACACAGTCACTCATGCCCTTGTTACTTCCCGCCTGAACTACTGTAACACTCTCTACATGGGGCTCCCCTTCAGGAGCACCCGGAGGCTCCAACTGGTGCAGAGTGCGGCCGCGTGGGTGGTTATGGGACCGACATGGCACTCCCGTGTGACACCTCTCCTGCGCGAGCTGCACTGGCTCCCGGTGGTCTTCTGGGTGTGCTTCAAGGTTTTGGTTACCTTGTGCTCCATGGCTTAGGACCTGGTTATTTACGGGACCACCTACTACCACAAACAGCCTCCCACTGACCGATACGCTCTCATAGAGAGGAGCTCTTCTGGGTGCCATCGGCCAAACAGTGTCGGCTGGCGGCCCCCAGGGGGAGGGCCTTCTCTGTGAGGGCACCCACTATCTGGAACGAGCTCCCCCCGGAGATATGAAGGATCCCGGATCTGCGCACTTTTCATCATGCGCTTAAGACTCTCCTATTTCAGCAAGCCAGCCTGGCCTAACCTTTCTCCCCTTTTCTTCTCTTTTAAATTCTTTTAAATTGAAATTTTTAAATCATTTTAAATTATTGGGTTTTAATTGTCTGGGGGTAAACTAATTTGGTTTTATTTATGTTTTAACTTTTGTATCTATGTATTTTATTCTGTGCCTGTTCACCGCCCTGAGTCCTTCGGGAGTAGGGCGGTATATAAATCTAAATAAATGAAATGAAATGAAAATGAAATAAGTTAGTCATCTTGCATTTCACAGCTTTATTTTATTCACCACACTGTAAATGTACGGTAGTGATCTTTCTTGGAATAACTGTGCTGGGGTGGGGGAACTTAAATGTTTTTTTCAGGATGTATCAGGCCCTTCTCCATGCACATAGTTTTTCTCTTCACTGTGCCAATTCATGTTTTAACTTTGAAGTGCTGGGAGATAATTAAAAAGGGGAATGTAAATATGAATTTACTAAGTAAAATGCTCTGAAACACCATAAAATTATATGATAATCACATCATACTTAAAAACTAGATAACTGGAACCCTCTTAAGTCTTTTCCATAGCTAGATCTTCAGAGAAGCCCCCAGCCTTATCTGGTTCCAAAGAAGAAGCAAAGTGCTTGGCAAGCGGCTGTAGTATGGGTGAGTCAGCCTGACTGGGAAAGAGAAGGGCTGCTGGAGAGTGCTGATGGACCAAGGTGCCCAACAATCCAGGGCCAAGGGGATGAGTGCAGACAGCACCCAGAGGTTGATAAGAAAAAAAAAATCTATTTCTTAGATTGCTTTTCCTTCTCTCCACACACACAAATTCTTCATTGCCATTCTACCATGCTTCTACAATACTTTTTGGTCCTTCAGTGGGCCTTTGCAGCAGTTGGGACAAGAATTGGGAAAAGGTGGGCTCAATTACAACCTGGGAGGGACTGGGTATGCAAAGGAACTTGGAAGAGGATTGGGTATGGAGGAGAAACCTGCAGGTTAGCCATGCTTGCTTGGACATTTGCAATCCAGGAGCACATCTGGGAAGGGGAAGGCTGCTATGAACATTTCCTTGGCAATCAGACCCATCAGACCTTAGTGGGATTCACTCTGCCTAGTCAAGGTGATTCAGGGGCAGGTTTGGGCACTCTCAATGGGTGGCAACTGGAGTGACTCATGGGGGAGGGGGTACTCTCCTCAGCTGCCAGATCATGCCATGTTACAAACACTTAGCTGCGATCCTGGAGCTGCTTCCATGCTCTTCCCACAGGAATGCCTGAGGGGAAGGGATGCCACATGATGGTGGGAGGGAGGAGGCCCATGTTCCTCAAGCCCTACCCTGTTGAAATGGCCTGGGTTTGGTTCCAGCACCCCTGAGAAGGCCTGCCTGGTGGGGAGGAGCAGCCTGGTTGTCCCAAGGCCCAGTAGTCTGAAGCCAATGCATGCCTCACCCTGTGCCCTTACAGCACACTGTATGACATGACAGGGACAGGGACCTCTGGCATTTGGTGAGTTATCCTGTGCAGGATAGCAGTTGGGGTTATTTGTCCCACAGTGAAATACCTGGTGTGAGGCAGTGGGGGAGGAAGGGGGGAATGAAGGGCAAGGGAGGGGCACTGGGGGAGGGACACCCAGGGCATGGGCCCCATGGTGGTACGCTGGGGGATGGGCAGCTGTAGCAGTGCATTGGGGAAGTGGGAGCTACACTGGCTTATCTGGGGCAGGGAAGGTGCTGTAAAGTGGTCAGGCCATATGCCTGTGGTCAGTTGTCCTAGACTCCTCTAGTTGGAAGTGGGAGTAATCTGTAAAGTTACCACTACTTACTAAATTTGCTGGGTTACTGTAGTCATGGTAGAAGAAACAGAAGAAATTTTTGCCACAATCCAGTTGCTAGATTCTCAGAGCTCATTACTATTGCTCTAGAACCATTCTAGCCTTCTGTATTGATAGAGAGAGTGAGGCTGTATCTAATGGCACCAGGAAGTTGCTTTAGATTTATATCCTTAGATTCCAGTATCTAATTTTCATTTAAATGAATGTCCCTGGGCATGTCCTTTCAAAAGCATCCATAAAGTGAAAGAAAACATATAGCATTTAAATATTTATTAGTTTTAATTTATATTTATCAGGAGTATAGTAGGCCAGCTGGCATCACTTCTTTTAGTACAATCCTTTGCTGATCCCCTTCATCAGTTCTGGATAGCAGTTATGAAAATCAAGCTGAGACAGGCAATGTTCCAGAAATGAAACACTGCTGCCTGGCAAATGTTGAGTTTGCAGGATAATCTGTTATGGTGTCCAGTTTTCTGATGCACTGCCTGTTTAGCTTTAACTTTTGAATTCTTTACTGAGAAATCCTTCACTATAAATAATTATTCATTTTCAGCTTTCTGTGAACTTTTGTAAATCATCTTTCAGGATAATAATGAAATATTGTAATATTTCTTTGGAAAACAAAGAAATTATGCAAAGCTAATTATTTTCATCAAAGAGTATTACGTGTGATGTTTTCTTGTTGAAATAAGGCTCTGTTTCCATCTCAAATTTGACAGGATTATTTTTTTGGAACAGAAAATTCAGGAACTCATTTTAATTGTTAAGCCTAAATTCAAATGTGATGTCACTTGCTTCTTGATATCCATGTAAATTACAGCACACGTATGAAAGATGAGACATGCTAAGTAACAAAATGGTTCTCTGATGAACACCTGTCTTCCTTCACCCATTTTTCTTTGTTTTGCTGAATACTTGCAAAATCCTGGATTTTGGATTATGGATTATTGCACTTTAATGTTACTTAAATGTGGCTCTGTACTCTGTGTACTCCTCTGAATTTTTGGGAATCAAATCCAAAGTGCTGCCTACTTGTTTTTAATTCAACAGACATGAAATAATTTCACTGATTGATAATGAAGTCAAAGAAACCTCTTCTCTAGCAATTGCATTTTAATCTAGGATAACCTACATATATAAATGTGGGAGAATTTATGTAATTCTATACTCTTTGAACCTATGTAATAAACCATGTTCTCAGTAGTAAAAGCATGAGATTACCCCATATACTCTTGATATGATTAGCTTTCCACAGTTTTTAATCAACTGTCAATATTGGCTAAAAAAAATTCTGAGAGTTGCAGTGTAGGGAACCCAGGTTGGGGAAGACTGTCTAAGCAGAAAGAATAAGAATAGTTGTGATCAGTTCTGCCCATATTTTTGGTATTGAGTTTTGGCTACTATCAACATTTATTTGGCAATATAATAAAACTAACTGAGACTAAATAACTGTTAAATGTTATTTAAATTTTGCAAAAATCAATAAAACCAAAATTATAATTTTGTGTCATCATTTAAATGATTTCCACTAATGATAAAACTAGACAAGCCTCTCTTTTTTAGCTCTAAAAGCCCAGACTAGTTAATATATCCATAGACTTTTTCAAATAATCAATTTCAAACAGATACATAAACAATTGCACTAGGAACAAATTTTGGAGTTTTACTCCCAGTTGACTTTAAAAGAGCAAAAAAATATAATCAAGCAGGGCCAGATAGTATTCTGTTGTGGCGGTTAGGGTTAACTCAGAAGGTTAGGGCAGATCATAGGAATATAAATGGAAAGAAACTTGGCCAGCTCAAATGGACATTTATTGATCTGCTCAGTGCCCGTCTCAAGTCAATAAGCAGCTTGAAGGTCAATACAATTCAAGTTAGAAACAAACAGGCAACAAATGCAACTCTTTCAGAATCAATGTTACATGATCCTTGACAATTAGCATCTTGACAACTGTTTATGCAGTGATGGTTGTTTCTGTGATGTAGAAGAGAACAGACAATAGAACAATCAGTTCTGGACCAATATAGAGCAATTACTTTTCAGAATATTTGGGTAGGGGGGAAGAAGTATCTAGTGAATATATGTAGATTTGCTTGCTGTGAATTGTAAGAGATGTCAAGCATTGTTAGACATGCAGAGTATGTCAATTAATCAGAAAAAAGAGATCTATGATAAAGTCTCACTAGTATGACTAGCTATCATGCCAAAAACATTTTCAAAAGTGATTACAGGTATGGATATAATTGGCCTTTCCCCCCCCCCAAATGATTTAAAGGAAATATATATATTTTAATGGTCTGCCACTCAAAACATGATAACCTGAGGCAGTTGTATTATGAATCAATGTGGCAAAGTAGATAGCAGAAAAATTAATAAACATATGTAATAGAATAAATATGCTTTATTGTATTTTGACAAATCAGAGAAGTAATTTTCAGTTGGTCCTCCTGAAACTTACAAAATCTTGGGTGTGAATGTCCATATCAATAGCAAGCAAATGGATTAGTGGAACACATGGATTAGAGTCTCTAAAACCTGTTAAAATATGCAGGATAGAGGGCAGAACTTTACTCTGCTATTATACCTAAATTTGTGCACAGAGAAGTAATGCAATCTTGAACAGGATATAAGACTTTTGAATGAAGACTGGCAAGGTGAATCTTAGCTGAAGTAAAAGAAGATTGAAGTAACAAGACTGAAACCCCTAAAACCTTGTTTCATATATATTAACATAAAAAGAGAAAATGCAGTCTCTAATTCAAATAGAACACTCAGCTTTGGGACAGGACTTAGAAAAACAATAATAAAATAAAAATATATGGAAAATACAATTGGCAGTAAAATATCTAGTGATCTTGTTATATAAACCACTGAATACAAAACACCTTAATGAAAAACAAATTTACTATACCAACCTCTTGAGAAAATTTCATACAAGAAAAAATAACTTTCTTTGCACAACCTAAGATTTATCAAAACCTATTGGATCAACTACATCAAATATCCTGTCACTATCCGGCCGCGCGGGTAGTGACGGGAGCAGCATGGCGCTCCCACATAACTCCGCTCCTGCGCGAGCTGCACTGGCTTCCGGTGGTCTTCCGGGTGCGCTTCAAGGTGTTGGTGATCACCTTTAAAGCGCTCCATGGCATAGGGCCTAGTTATCTCCGAGACCACCTGCTGTCACCGATGACCTCCCATCGACCCGTGCGCTCGCACAGAGAGGGCCTCCTCAGGGTGCCATCAGCCAAACAATGTAGGCTGGTGACCCCCAGGGGGAGAGCCTTCTCTGTGGGGGCACCCACCCTCTGGAACCAGTTGCCCCCGGAGATTAGGAGAATTCATGACCTCAGTGCCTTCCGCCGTGCCCTCAAAACTCATTTTTTCCAACAAGCTGGGCTGGCTTAAGAAGAAATTTTAAATATTTTAATTGGTTTGTTAGTTTTAAATTCTGTAGCCAAATTTATATATATTTTAATTGTCTTAATATTTATATTTCATGTTTTTATTTCTGGCTGTACACCGCCCTGAGTCCTCAGGGAGAAAGGCGGTATAGAAATTGGAAATAAAATAAATAAAATAAAATAAATATATTTGACCATATAGATCAATAAAAAATTGACACAATGAAAAAAAGTTCTAAAACAACTAATCCAAATCCCCACACTACATTTATTAATATTAACAATATTAGTAGATTATATTGTCAATGCTGAAAATGCCAACAGAGATCATATCACATTCCAGAAGGGCTTCAGAAAATTTCAGGAAAAGAAGTGGATAAGCATTAAATTATCTCACATTGAATGGTGTGCCTCTGTTGTGTTGATTCCTAAATCAAATGTGAGATCCGGTCCTATGCAGACGTGAAATGGTAAATTTAGTTTAACATTAGCTGTTAAGTCTATTAGATACCACATGTAGATGATTCTCTAGTAACAGTAAGGCTCAATATCGCTCTACCGCTGACTTGACAAAATAATGATAGAGAAACTAAGAAAGATAGTTATCAGCCTTTGAGATAGATGAGATCAACCTATTTCTGCTTCAGGGAAATTGAGAATGCTACTTTATTTTTGTATAATATAGTAACAGAATCTTAAAAGTCTGTCCAAATTTCTGTTTGCCCTACCTTATATAAGGACATTATGAGGGAGGGTTTTTCATGTTTTATTTGACATCAGTACTGTATGATCCCCAAGTCCCTCTTTAATGGTTCATTCCTCTTTTTTTTAAACACATCGTTCTCTAAATTAACTCTAAATTCCTTTACAATAGCTTAGCCCATCTTGACCCACCGAAGTCAGCATAAAAAAGAGAAGCTAGCTGAGGGGTTTGAAAATGATTAGGAAAGGAAAGGAAATGAGACTGCAATCTGATTGGAAAGTAGATATCTCAGCAACTTTGACATCTCATTTTACTACCTCTGATATTACTAACTCTGGAATTTGACTGCTAAAAACAAAGGCCAGGCTAAGCAGACATAATCCTCTTTAAAACACAGTCTGGTGCTAGATTTGGGAATTTAGCTGAATTCTGAGCAGTAGTCTTGTTTGGAACTTAGCTTAAAAGTTGGCCTAAAGCTTGGCAATAATTCTGCATCATAATTTAAAGCAGTTAAAGAATTCTACAGTATGTCAACTAAGCTAAGGCTTACTTTGTCCTAAAGCGGGCAAGAAAGTTGTAAGGAGGCAATGATTAAACCTCATGTTAATTTATGAGAAATTAAAGGATTAGAAAGAGGTGAATAAATTAAAGCCCTAGGACTTGATCACCTCACTTAGATGGCTAATTAGGTGGTGAAATTAACTCTATCCAGCGTCCAGAATACATTTCAATACTAAATGGTAATATAAAAAAAGAAACAACTTATATGGGGATAATTATGAAACTTAATGAAATTTTATAGAAAGCCTTCATCCAGCCTAGTTATTTCTGTCAAGCAACTCTTGACCGCTAGGCTTTCAGTTGCGATGTAGAATTTAACAGATTAACAGAGTTGGAAGGGACCTTATAGGTCATCTAGTCCAACCCTCCCTCTCAAGCAGGAGACCCTACACCAGTGATGGCGAATCTTTTCAGCACCGAGTGCCGAAAAGGGACCTTGCATGTGTGTGCACCTTGATCGCAACCTGGAAGAGGAGTTGCCCAAGGCGCATGCACCTGCCCAAAAATGAACTTCTAGTTTCAGCTACTGAACCTCTGGTTTCAGCCAGGTACTCTTCCGGATTTCTGGCGTGCATGCGCACGCATTGATCAGCTGGGTGACACGCATGCTCACGCAGGAAAATGGAAAACCAGCTCTTCTAGTTTCTGGCACTGCCACATGAAAAAGGCCAACTGATCATTGTGTGTGCATGAGTGCCAGAAATCCGGAAAAGGAATGGGTGATGCCGTGTGTGCCACGTGACATTGTTCCATGTGCCACTTCGGGCACGCGTGCCATAGGTTCGCCATCACGACCCTACACCATTTCTGACAGATGACAGTCCAATCTTTTCTTGAAAGTCTCAAGTGATGAAGCTCCCACAACTTCCGAAGGCAAGCTTTTCCATTGGTTGATTGTTCTCACTGTCAGAAAGTTCCTCCTCATTTCTAGGTTGAATCTCTCCTTGGTCAGTTTCCATCCATTATTCTTTGTCTGGCCTTCAGATGCTTTGCAAAACAGCTTGACCCTCTCCTCTCTGCGGCAGCCTCTCAGGTATTGGAAGACAGTATCATGTCTTCCCTGGTCCTTCTCTTCACTAGACTAGCCATGCCCAGTTCATGTAACCGTTCTTCATATATTTTAGTCTCCAGTCCCCTAATAATCCTGATTGCTCTCCTCTGCACTTTTTCTAGAGTCTCAACATCTTTTTTATAGTGTGGTAACAAAAACTGGATGTAGTTCTCTAGGTGTGGTCTTACTAGGGATTTATAGAGTGGTATTAGTACCTCACTTGATCTTGATACAATCAAGATCAAGTGAGATCTTGATGGGACAATATGAGCAAAAAGCGTTATAACATTTCCTTTAATGGGGTCTATGAGTCTGCAGTTTGTAATCAGTATTTATGTATATGTATGTATGTCATCTTTAATGATCTATACACATACATACATGCATGTTGTATATAGTACAGTTATATCAGAAGTATTGTCAGTCATGATGTTCTATTTAAGTTTTTCTCAATAGTTTTATTTTCACATCTTAAAATTTAGGTTATTACCCTTACTCAGGGGTGATTTCTTACTACCGGTTCTGTGGGCGTGGCTTAGTGGGGGGGTAATGTGACTGGGTGGGCGTGGCCAATTTTTTTTTACTTTTAAAACCATTTTTTCTACAACCTCTTCGGCTAAGAGGTTGTAAAAAAATGTTTTCAAAAGGCTCTGACGATCCCAGCTGACTTCCCTGATCAGCAGAGGCTCCTAATGGGCCGGAAACTTAGGTGTGTATCCTAGACCGATTACATCCCAACTATTCTCAAGACACATTTAAAGGGGAGGGAATAGGATTACGACAATTTCAAGTAGGAACCCCAGTGTTCGCAAGAAATTAAGCTTTGGGTTGCTGGAAAAATTGTGGGTATCACCGGTCCTAAATCATATACAGTTGATGTAGGGCAAGGGAAAATTTGGAGGAGACATATAGATCAGTTGCGGAAACGTTTAGACTGTGAAGTCTCTGAACATTCAAGTATTACTGAACCTGATTGCCAAAGTTTTCCCACCACAGCTACCTCAAGCCCGAGTAAGCCGGATTACTTATCTGGCAAGCCTAGGCTCCAGTGCCACCCCATCGAACCGACACTCCCTGCCAGGGAAGACCACGCCTCAGGAGAAATCCAGGAGGTTCCATTGGCGGAGCCAGGAGAGGCAACAGGCCTCTCTGACCATCTCAACGCTTCACCGACAACTGAACTGCGCAGGTCAACCAGAGTGAGAACTCGCCCTGGTCACCTGTGTGATTTTGTATGTAAAAATGTAAATTTGTAGTCTAAGTGTTTTCTGGGAATGGAGGGGTGTTATGTATGTATCTATTTGAGCGGGAGATTTGAATTGGGAACTGTTCATGATTGGTTAACTGTTGTTTCTGAACTGTATATAAGGAAGGCTGTTGCCTGTGTTGCTTTGCTGAAGTCTTACCCTATATTAAAGAGATGTTGTCACTAGCTTGTGTGTGCCTCTCGTTATTCCCGCGCTATAACAGATACTGAACTTTGCAAGTCACTTAAGTTCTGTTTCTAGACAATCTCTTTCATGTCACAGGATTATCAACATATTAGAAATTACATTTTCATAGTCACAAGACTTAAAACTGTATATGTAGAAATGGTAAGGCTTTTAAAAGCTGGCTGATTTATGTTTTTCCTAGGTTCCTATAGAATCCCAGTAAACAGAATCCCAGTATAACACATGAATTTATCTTCATATCACTGCAATAGCTTTGAAGTATTAAGAATCCATATAGTGAGTGATATGATAGCTTTATCTAAAATATTTTACCAATATTTACCAATATTTAAAAATGTTTATCATGATTTAAGACAATTTTTAATAATGTAGCTGTTTGAACTAACAAAATATTTATGAAAAATAGTATATAAAAGCTTTTCTTATAATAGTGCTTAGCATAAAAAGTATTCTGAGGAGAAAGAACAAAAATCTAAAAATATTCTAATCAGTAAAAAAGACTACTTTTCACAATTACTTTGTTAATCAGAATAATCTACTGTAAAAGAGCATGTCCAAGCTAGTGGAAAATTGCTTGTTAATCACAAATGAATTACTGATTTTTTCAGTGAGTTGAACCATGGATTACTCTATGGAAGAAATAAAAAAAATTCAGCTACGTATCACTGAATAAGGTTTATATCAGTAATAATGCTTTTAGACCTCTCATGTGGAGCAGTTAATGTATTGGTTCATAAAATATAAGAGGCTTTCAACATCTTAATGGTCCATTAGCAGTCAAACCAGCCATCAGCTGTGGGCAAAGTCATGGGCATTGTGTGATTGGCTGATACATGGTATTTTTGTTAGAAGGTTCAAATCAAGCAGCAAAACATTAAAAAAGACAACAGTAATATAAGGTTCATACTGTTTCAAGAAAGAGACATGTGAACAACTTGGACAGTGGTTTTCTCTGTAATATTGTAACTTTTCACCAAAAAATAATTAATAAAAATTGATATATTTTTAAAATGGTACATTTACTTTATTTTTATTTTATTATTTATTTATTTATTTTATTTTTTGGTAGTGATTGTGTTAAAGATTATAATTACAACAGTAAAAAACCTAATACAAACTAAACATAGATACATAAAAAGAAAGAATACAAGATGCAGAAAAGGAAAAAAAAAGGAAAAATAGAACGCTCAGGAGGATCTTCAGCCACCAAAACATACGTGCACACTTCAAACTCAACCATATACTAAGGCAGAAGCTTGTCCACCCCATGGATAAAACACCCAGACAGAAACTGAGCAATGTGATATATGCAGTACAATGCAGTGAGCCATGTGCAGATCTGAACATTGGGGAAACGAAAACAACCACTTCATTAAACACATGGCACAACATAGGAGAACAAACACATCAGGACTAGATTCAGGAGTCTAACTACATTTAAAAGACACAGGCCATTCTTTTGAAAGCAATAAAGTCCATATTTTGGACATAGAGGATCGATAGTTTGAAAGAGGGATTAAAGAGGTCATCCATGTCAATACTGAACAGCCCTCTTTCAAAAGAGGGGGACGGATACACATCATCTATCTCCAATCTACAACACAGTCCTTTCAACAGTTCCAAGAAAGCTCCACACCAATTTGCACCACTCAGGTGACGCTGATGACACAGATAAACCTCCAGAGGACCTTAATGACCTGCTAAAAGAATGCAAATTACCAGCTGTCTACAAGGAGTATAAATCCTTCCATTCCCCACCATCCAGTCAGAGCTGAAGAAGTTTCTTGGATGAGAAGTGAAACATCTTCAAAGAAAAATCAGAAAGTCCAGTTGCCTCTTGAAAAAGCACCTTTGGGACAACCATGACTTGGATGACTGAGAACATCTTGCAATGTTCTTGTGAGAAGCAATTGTCTAGAGCACTTGTGGGCAATCTCAAGTCCTCTCCTTATTTGGAAGAGAATTATTGAAAATCAGATCTAGTTGCTGTCTCTTCATTCCATCATGTTTGTCAGCTGTTTTTTGGAGTTCAAATTGAACTTCAAAAAAATAGTTCAATTAATGATTTCTTCAAAAATCATTCAATTAATGATTTCTTCCTTTGGAAGTCTAAAATGGCATATTTATTGTTGAAAATCCCTATACAGAAGTGTAATTGGAATCTGGATGAGCATCTGTCATGTGTTATAATTACTTTTAAGCAGATCCAACTTTTAAGCTTATATTTTACAAAAGAGGCATTGCAATTAATCAAATTTAGATTTATCAAGAGAAAATGATAATTCGTTTTGTTTAAAATATTTTTTCTGTTATAACATAGTGATCAAAATAATGACCTATGTTTTGACTTTATGTACTGTAACATATGTTTCCTTTAATTCATTTCCATATTTCCTATGGGGCTGGGAAAATTATATTCCACAGTTATTTTTATAAGGGCTTTGGTTTCTTTATATCTCTCAGATTTCATTATCTCCCAACTTCCTTTTTCTTCTCCTTCTCTGCAACGATGTCAACAAATTCCATTTTTCAAGATCAAAATTATTTATTTATTAAATTTATATGCTGCCCATCTCACTATCCAAAACAACTCAAATTCTTATAGAAACAATAACAACAAAACCTTCTAAAGAGTAACAATCTGCTAGTTCTACTTTGCTATTAGTGGTTTGCTATAGGAATGTTTCTATAAAAAGAAATCAACCTTTTATTGCAGGACATACTGGTTAACTAGAGTATTAGCTTTAATTACTGCTTTAAACTGCATGTAAGGTAAAGGTTGACAAGCACTTTCCTTACAAAATTAATCTTGACTCCTTGTTCATAAAAGATTTCTAGGGATAATTTCTCTGTAAGACCTCAGCCTGTTCTTAGTCTTTTGCTGATAAGAGTTTGATCCTAAAAGGCAAAGAGCCTCTTAGCACCACTAAAATAAAAGAATAAAGCTAGTCAGCTGTAGAACTTTGAGTACTGCTCATCAAACTGAGTTTATTAATAGTCTAGAAGGTTGTGCTTGCTATGAGAGAGAACTATCTCATAGGATTAGGAGAAAGTATGAAATATGTCCTAAAGAGAGAGAAGGTTAATTGTTTTATTATGTAAACAATCTCAATTATTTAATTATTTTTATCCTTTTTGCAAGCAGAACGTTATTACATAGCCATCAACATACCCTAATCAACATCTAAAAAGCCACTTACAACAGGCACTATAAATTCTACTCACAGTACAGTACACACTCTGCTAGAGAGAAGTTCTCTGAAGATGGACTCCAGGACGAGACCAAAAGCTCAGAAGACAAAACCTCTGATCCCAGTTACTGACCCAGATTGGATCCTGCATCATTATTACATATTACACTAATTTCATACTAATTATCTCAAAGTTGCCTCATTAATCAACAGTGGCATTGAATAATGTTGTATTTGATCAAACTAGGATCATCTTATCATTTATGAAGAACAGGCAAAATAACGATTGATTTTATCTATAATGACAGTCAGTTTGGGACAAAAATAAAGAAAAAGAATAATGATTAGTGAAATATTTCTCTTGGCATTGCCAGATTTATTAAAAGGATTTTCAGTAATGGACAACAAATATTTTTTTACATTTATTATGAAATATCTTTTTTACATTCTTTAGTTTACAAAGATATATTAACCACCTACATAGTTCTCCTAAGAATTATTGACTAAATATTATAATCATATTTTGAGAGATTTTTTCCTCCCAAAACATACACAGTCATGCCAGCTGTTGCATTGCCGCAACCTCACAAAGCATTTTGTTTTGCAGACTTTTTAACAACAGTATGCCAATATCAGCAGGCAAATAAATATTTGTGAGAAATAAACTTATAACATTATAACATTCGTTTGGTAGAAATTTCTGCCTTTCTAGGTGCTGACTTAACAAGTTGATGCTGCTTATCAGCAAAACGGGATATGAAGTTTTCTTTTTCCAGAGGGAAAAATCAAATTGTTGTCCTTATTCTTTACATTTGATTTATCATATTTCCATTCAAAAGCACAGACATTTATTTAAATCTGCTGCATATTCTAAATATTTTCTATTATTGCAAATATTTACTTTTTGCAGCAGAAGCAGAAAATGTATATTTGCAGCATTTCCAATATTTGTTTCATTCAAGGAAAGCCACAGGCTAGGCTGTGAGCAAGTCACTTGGCTTATAGAGCACATCACATAAAAGGTATTCCCCCTCCCTTCTTACTTCACTGATTAGAAAAATAATGGAGACAGTTATATATCAGAAGAAAAGTGGTGGATCACTGGATCAGACAGACAAAATAGATTTTTAATTCAAACATGCTATTTCAAAATGATCATTACAGTGATTGCTACAGCACATGAAAAAAAAAGTATAATAAACAATCCAATATTAAACTACTTTCACTTGAGTTCTTGCTTTCTTTTATTATAGAAAATAAACAGACAAATCTGAATTGGTGAAGGTTTATAGTATTTAATATAGAGTTGCTCAGCACATGAATATTTGTTTACTTACTATTGATTGTTTACTATTTTGCACCCTATTAGTTTATGTATATCTTTATCCTCCATCATATGCCTGAAATTATCCATGAAATAATATCATCTTGATCATCCTGATTCTAACATTATAGCGTTGTGACATATTTGAGTCTGCTTTATTAGATTGATTTAAAATAGTTTTTGCAAGAAGATCCTTTTTATGAAACTGATATGCATCGTGCATTTGTTTAAGCTGTTTTTCTGCAGCTCATTGATGAGTGAAGCAGAGCTTTATTTTTAAACCTATCATAAAATGAATAGACAAACTGTATATTTTAATGATCTATTTATTTTCTTACTAGACCAATAAAGGAAGATAATGTGTGAAACAGTGATTAGAGTGTTGGATCAGGGAGATTTAGATCAAGTGTAGTCACTCTTTAGAGTATAGAAAATATAAAGAAAAAAAAATAAAAAGAAAGGAACCAGTCATATCTGAAAGTGCTCTGGACTTCTGTAGTTAAATTCAGAAACACTCTTTTTGAGCAATTGTTAAATTCCTCCCCTTTTTTATTTCTTCCAACTATTTCTAGCAACTATTCTTACACTGTTAACTTCAAGAGCTTGAATCTATGAATCCACAGACAGTCTCTAAGATAAATGGACTTTTAGAATTTCTTCTGAAAATATACTTAAGAAATTTTGAATGAAGAAAAAAGAAATAAAACTATTCCTTAAATCATCAAAAATCCTCATTAGGCTAAAAAAACATTCTGAATATTCCTTGGTATCCCTCCACAGGCAGTGCAGAGCAAAGGGACTATCTATCTTCCAAATATGGCCTTTTGAAATTGCTGTTAAATATAGATTAAGGTGTTTAGTCTTTAGCTCTAAGATGAAAAATTTTGTTCAAGGTCTTCTGAATAAACCTAAGGACAATACTTCATTCTTGTCATTTTATCAGTCCCCATGATATCCTTTTGACACCATGACTGTCCTCATCCCTTCACTTGTTTAATAAAGCATGAGCTGTACATTATCTTTGATCCTTAGCTTCACATTCACTGAAATCAACAGAAGTATTTTGGCCTGGGGGGCGGTTATGGTTTTTTATTACTGCATGGATTCCCTGTCTGGATGGGGTATATTCTCTAACCACTTGACATTTACTTAGTGTTGAGATGACAGGCAAAGATTTATCACAATAGAGACATGCCTGAGCATCTTTCTCCCAAGGGATGGACACAGATTTCCAAGGATTTTTTCCCCCAGTTTAGAAAATGTCAAAAACAATGAATGGTCTCAAGTGAACAAATGAACAAGTGATCAGAAAGGTCACTTTTGAACATGGCTGAACATATTGTCAACAGTTTCTGCATAAAAAAGGTAAAGTTCTCTGTCATGTATTCTCAAGGATATAGGCCTTATTTTGTTTTGCTCATACTGAGATTTTTAAATATATATAAAGTTTGCAAAACTCATTCTAGTTTGATAGCTAATAAAAGGGGTTCTGTCTTGCAAAAATGAATTATATCTAAGCTCACTGAAAACAAATGAGACTTAATTTAAAGTGAATTTAAAACAAGTTGCAGCAATCCCAAATACCCCTATTTAAAAACAACTTTTTATTTGTTTTGCAAACAAGACTAGCATTAGGACCAACTTGCTTCAGACCTATGTTGATTTAAGTCCATCATGTTGTATTGATCAATAACTCCTTATTAGATGAATAGACCTATGCAATGCACTAATATGAATTACAATACTTGACTTTGGAATCTAGCAGTCAGGCCTGATGAGTTGGAAGAAAGTTCACAGTGATTTCAATTGCCAAGCAAATAATCAGAGAGAAAAATACAAGAGCAAAACATTCGTACCTAATTGACAAATTGTTCATAATAAGGATCCCAAACTTCTTTAAGGGCCTAGATGAAAACTTAATGATCGTTTCTGTATCAATAAATTTGTGCAGCAGAGAGTTTATGTGTAGCATAAAGCATATACCATTTCTAACCAAATATAATGGTGGTATTTCATTGACAAGCACTGGTGTAAGGAAATTTATTACTTCCTAGGTTTTCAGATTCCAGTATCTGTAAGCACTAGCTGGTACAGCCAAAATCAGGGATTATGTTATCTGTAGCACAACATTTGGAAAGCCATGTTGTCCCATCTGTGCTATAAAGAGGCAGAGGTTTGAAATGTAATTAGAAGAGCCCCACTTTTGAAAATATTGGCTCTTTACAAATTGCAAATTGTGTTACATTTGCAATTTAAAATAATGCATTTTAAATTGTAATTATCTGTAGAAATGTGTCATCTTTATTACCCACTCTTCATACAAGACTGAGCTATTATTTTTATCAGAACTACCACCAATATCATGAATAGAATAGAATAGAATAGAATAGAATAGAATAGAATAGAATAGAATAGAATAGAATAGAATAGAATAGAATTCTTTATTGGCTAAGTGTGATTGGACACACAAGGAATTTGTCTTGGTGCATATGTTCTCTCTGTACATAAAAGAAAAGATACATTCATCAAGAATCATAAGGTACAACACTTAATGATAGTCATAGGGAACAAATAAGCAAACAAATATTAGGAAACAATCAATATAAATTTTAAGGATACCAGCAACAAGGTTACAGTCATATAGTCATAAGAGGAAGGAGATGGGTGATAGGAATGATGAGAAGATTAATAGTAATGCAGACTTAGTAACTAGTTTGACAGTGTTGAGGGAATTATTTGTTTAGTAGAGTGATGGCATTCAGATAAAAATGTTCTTGTGTCTAGTTGTTCTGGCGTGCAGTGCTCTATAGCTATGATGGCGAATCTATGGCACGCGTAGCCATATCAGTGGGCACGCAAGCTCAGCTCCGGTGCGCATGGGCGCACCAGCCAACTGATTTTCGGGTCTTCTGGGCCCACCAGAAGTAGGGAAACAGGCTGTTTCCTGCCTCTGGAGGGCGGGGGGCGGGGAAAGGCCCGTTTTTCTTTCTTACCTGGTTCCAGGGTCTCTCTAGGAGTCTGGGGAGGGTGAAAACAGCCTTCCCCACCTTCCTGGAAGTCCTCTGGAGGCCGAAAATGGTCCATTTAACAACTTTCAGGTAAACCGGAAGGCCTGTTTTTTGCTGTCCCCAGCCTCCAGGGCCTCTCTAGGAGCCTGGGGAGGGCGAAAATGGCCTTTCCTCCACCCCTGAAGATCCCCCAGAAGCCGAAAATGGTCCATTTGACAACTTCCGGTCCCCCTCGCCCCCCCCACTCTTGGCACCCAATGGGAGAAAGGTTAGCCATCATGTACTAGGGGATCCTTCCCCTGTTTTGTACCATGAAGGAAACAATTTAGTAGTTGTGAATGATATATTCAACAGAAAGAATGATATTTTTAAACTATTATGATATATTTTATATTCTATTTTAACTGTTTTACTATGTGACGTTTAAATAGAATTTCTTTCCACAAAGTGTGTTTCATGTTTCACTTGTTTCAACTCCTGCCCTCAAAACGACTGTCAGCCCACGTCATCGGGGCTGTCATTCCGGTGGGAATGGAGGGAGACAGAATGTGCAGCCCACGTTCCTGCCCAGATATCTTGCTTTGCCATAACGTGCCTCCTCCTGCATACAGACGGTGGAATCCCCTTCCTTCAGTTGTTCACAGGGCCTCCAGCTGAGGGCGGATAGGATTGCACTTGCGTGGATGAGGTGCCGGCTGAGTTAGCCAGCATTAATGGAGGCTTACCAGACCTATCCTGATCGGAACAGCCCCAACAAACCAGGACTAATTGCACTGAATTACTGGCCAGAGGAAGGCAGCTGGAGCTCTCCAATCAGCACAGGGATTTGGGGTGGAATCTGGGGGAGGAGTAGCACTAGGTTTAAAATGGGAAGGGAAGCACGAAAAGGTTAGAGCTGACAATATTTCATTGTAATTGCCCTGGGTGATTGTCAGAGTGTGCTGAATTTAGGAAGATAAAACTTTAGAACAACATCCACCCTGTTGTCTGCAATTTCTTTTCTTATCCTGATTCGGAACCTGACAATAACACTATAGAGCAGTGATGGCTAACCTTTTTGCTATCGTGTGCCAGGAAGGGGGGACGGGGATGTTCATGTGTGCATGTGCCCACACCCATAATTCTATGCGCCCCGCCCTGTGCATGTGCGTGTGACCCCCCCATCCCCCCTGCTTCTGGCACACGATGGTAGGTCCGTTTTTCTTTCTCACCTGTCTCCAGATTCTCTTTATGCATCTGGAGAGGACAAAAACAGCCTTCCGTACCCCCTCAGAGGCCCTCCGGAGGCCTGAAACGGCCCATTTCCCAACTTCCGGTTGGACAGGAAATGACATTTTTTTACTGTCCCTAGCCTCCAGAGACTACTAGAGAGGCTGGGTGGGTGTGGGTGGGTGTCATGTGACTGGGTGGGCATGGCACTCTATGTCACTCGCATGGATGGTGCCTGTATGGGTGCCTGTATGGGATCAGCAGGGTTGGGGAGGGAATCCAGGGGTCTCCTGTGGGGAGAGGGGGAGGGGCGGGAGGAAAAAAACCCAACTTGTTTGTGTATGTATGTGTGCAATCTTTCCACAGGGGAAGGGAAAATGCCACACAGAAACGGGAGCACACAGGAATGCCGCCACCTTTTCCCTCTCCCTCCCAGCTGCTGGGCAATCCCATGTGAAAAAGGAAATGGCAGCTTTAGCAAAGGAATAAAAACTGATTTTACTGCTTCCCCTTGGCTAACACCCAGCGAGGGACAAGTTGCTGTTCCACGAACCGGCAGAGATGGAGGTATGGGCATGCCCGAACGATGCTCCTGTGCCAATAAAACCTTCCCTTCCCCTGTGGAAAGATCGGGGCCTTTTTACTTTGTCCTAGGCTGAGCCAAGGGATGCTCCAGGCACAGGTCGCCATCGAAGGTATGGGCAGCCCAGCTCTCAGCCCTCTGGGCAACTGCTGCCCATTTGCCCTCCCCTCTGTCTCGGATCCTGCTGCTTGCAATGGGGAATGCACTTTCAGGCCAGCCTGGCCAGCAGGTGGGTGAACAAGCAGCCCATTCTATGCCTGATTCTCTGTCGTTACTGATGGGCCCAGACCACGCCTTGGGCAGCACCAGCTGGTGCAAATATACTGTGGCAAAGGTCCCCCCGGAATGGGCAGCACAAAGAAAAGTTGCGCTTCGCTCCTGCACACCTAGGCTTCAGCATTCGCTACCCGCCCATGCTGCTTCCCCCTTGCCGCCACAGCACCATTACCTCTAGAGAACTGCCTCAAAGATCATGTGTCAAGAGAAAAGGCAGCCACGTGTGCTTCCACTGCCTTCCAGACTGGCCTTGGAAAAGCCTGCCTTCACAATTAGACTCCCTTTGGAAACCTGGAGCTTAGCGGCAGCATATTGCATGCTTTAGCAAGCCCTCCAGTGGCCTCAGTGTGCCTTTCCTCCCTGTAGCTCTAATTCTTTAAAAATTTGGGTTTTTGCATGAGTGCTGGGAGAAAGGGAATCCAATTGTGAGAGTAGGTTTTTCCAAGACCGGTCCTAGAGGGAGACAGATGGGTGCGCCTTTCCTCCCCCATGGCTCTAATTCTTCGCGATCTTTAGATAGGCTTTTATTTTGTCAGCCCAGGGGCGGAGGGGGGAGAGAAGGGGCTCAGAATGGTATGTAGGAAATCTGTTTCTGCAGCATCCATTGCTTGCCAGCAGGCAGGCAATGAGATGGCAGCAGCAGGCAAGCGCGCTGGGCCTCGGGGATCATGGGGAAGGCAGCAGGGAAGGCTGCTTTAAATAAATAAATAAATAAATAAATAGGGAAGGCAGGCAACATGGGAGGCAGCTAGGCCGGAACTCAGGCCTTGCTGCTTGCAGGCTCATCCAGGCTAATCTGGGCGCTCAACTGGGTTGCACGGAGAGCATGGAAGGCAGGCAAGCTGGCTGGCCACATGGGCCTTGCTGCTTGTAGTCACTCACCCAGGCTGCCAGGCAGATCAGGGCAGCTCAGCTGGGCCACGTGGAGAGCACTGGCCGTCAGAGACCGTGTAGTTGAGGCAAACTAGGGAACCAGACAGAGAGCAGCAGCAGCTATGCCGGGTGAATGGACAAGATGAGAAGTGACTAGGCGGAGAGGGCAGGGCCAGCCAGAATTTTAACAACTGGTTCACCTGAACCAGCCCGAACTGGCTGAATCCCACCACTGCCTGCAGCCCCCTTTGAGGATAGAGTCTGGGTGACTGGATGGAGCTAAGCATTTACTGGACTGATGTCCTTGCTAACATTTATGCAGAGTTCACAGCAGATATTTTTCATTTGTGCTCTAGGAGAGAAACATCTGCTGCTACCTAGGATTGAACTCTCAGTCTTCCAAATGGAAGGCAAGCATCTTCACCACTAGGCCACCATGCCTCTCTTAAATACAATTGTTTATAATAATAATGTACTGTCATATAGTTGAACCTCACTGTAGATATAATAACAAATTGGTACAGTATGTGATAAGATAAAAAGATGGCTCTGAATGATTTCTTTAAGATGGTTCAATCTACAGTAGTTTATGCTGACAACATCAGCCATGTTTATGCTATGTACATTTAGAGCCTTATCTCATCATCACACTGTATCAATTTGTTATTATACCTACATAGAGGTTGAACTATATGATAGTACTTTGCAGTCAATATCTCTTTAAAAAAACAAACCCTGGATTTTACAATTGTCTGGTGTTATTTGGCATAAGATTTCCATTCTCTTTTCGAACATTATATTGCAGATTAATAAAGCAATCCATAATTTATTGTTGTCAGTGTTTTCTTTGGGAACATTTTCTGTGTTAAACTGGATGGACGTCTTTGACAATAAAATTGCATATCTGTACTAGAGTGCATGCATGAAAAAGCACAATGCCTGGTAACTGCCTCCTGACATAAAAATGGACAAAGAAGAGTTTACTCAGGGCCTTGATGAGACAAAACAACCAGGATAGGAGAATCTCTCTAATTGTCCTCCTTCATGGATATAATTTATAAGTTTCCTTCATGGTGCTTTCAAGTAAAGTAGGGAAAGAAAAGAAGGAAAAAAATCATTGATTATAATCAGATATTTAAATTTTAAGCCACATTTTACCATATTGCATTCCAGATCATCAATTATGGGATAAGAAGTGTTACTTTTGGTTATTTATTTAATTTTGTTTTACTGTACTAAATTATTAACAAAATAGAATGCATAAATAGAAAAAAATATAGCCTGACATATTCCAAACTTTTATATTATCAAGATGACTGTCTATCATGGATAACAGAAAAGATAAAATTTCCAAATACTAGAATATTAATCATAGGAGGTGGCTTAGCTAATGCTGTTCATAGGTACTTATGGTGAAAGGATAGGAAAGAAGAAAAAAAACTTGAAAGAATGAATTAAAAGACAAAATTTGATTAAAATATGGAATATTTTAGAAACAAGAATAAAACCAATGATTTTACCACTAGCTTCACCTTCAAATGAGACAAACCCTTACTCTTCTGGCTTTTGCCCAACTGTCTGCCTAAAGTGAGAGGCATAGGCTCTCTAAAACATATAGATATAGAGAGATATATTCAAGCAGGTCTGTGTCTAACAGAGTCAGAAACATGGAGTCTTCTAGCTAGCTCCTCATATTGAATTAACTGGATTATCCACTTGTCTTACATATTTATTAAAACTGTCATTACAGTGATCACACATATTTTTACTCAGATCATCCAACAAAATCTTTTCCATTTTGGAAAGCTAAACATTTAAAATAATTGTCTAAAATACTGAATCTACTAACAGTTCAGACATTCTAAAGGCTGAAAGATTCCATGCTGGCAGAAATTCTGGAGACATATTAATATTTCTTGGAGAAATAAAACAGAAATTTAGTTAATTTATAAAGGTTAATTTATTTAAGGTCACTATAATAATATAATTTTGCTAGTGATTCATGGAATCCATGCAAAAAGAAAAGAAAAAAGAAAAACAAATAAAATAAAGTATTTGTTTGAATTCTTAGTAATATTCAAAAGTCTGAGCTTGGATATTATGCCTAATTTTTTTTAAATTGTAAACTCTCCCAAATTCTCCATCATCCCCTAATTTGGGTATTCCTGCTTCAGTCCAATTTAGCTTTTAAACCAAGTTCTACATTGTAAAAAGACAGTACCAAAGAAGTAATATTTAAAAAATAAGCATTAAAGAAGCAAAGTATATTTTAAACAGCTGAATTAACTATTCTATATCCTGTTTTCTTAGTTGAGATTTTAAATGAACACTGTGAACTAAGACAACAATGTTTAAAATGTTCAGAATAGAATAATACATATATTCATATTAATTATTCAGGAACAAAATGCATATGAAAGTGAAAGGAATTCAGGGAATGGAAGGGAGAACTTGGTCTCACAACTTATTCTCAACATACCAATATTGCAAGAAGGGCAAGATCAGAACATCAAACAAACAAACAAAATTCAATGTAGACTTTTTCACCAATTCTATTTAAAGTATTATGAACATATAAATGAATATAGTCTACTTTATGCTAATATATCTAGTTATTCTTGAATTTTGATCCCAGTGCAGAAAGAAAAGCCAATATCAGTAACAACAGATTTTGCTAGGGAAAAAAAGCAGTTAGTGTCTTGAATATTATTATCACTTCAGAAAAAAAGCAAAAAGCTAATTGTGCCTAACTAAGGGTGCTTAGTTAGAATGATAAGCATATCAATTAAAACATCCAAATTCTATCTTGTGCTTATCTTGTGCTTATCTATTTATTGACCAATTGCGTAAGAGACTCCTAAAACACAAAGATGACAGAATAGAAATATGAATCTTTATCATTCAAATAACACTTTGCCAGGGCCCAGTTTGTGGGGGCAATAAGCTGACTTTGTATAAATATACAAAAGTATGAAGGCTATTGCTTAGCGCATTGTAAGCCGCCCTGAGTCTCTGGAGAAGGGCGGCATATAAATCAAATTTTAAAAAAAAACAAAAAAACCCCACTGAATGTTGGAAATATTTTAACAATTACTCTCTTCTAATTTCATCCACATTCACATATAATACCACAATAAAAATTCCATAACTTTAACTTATAAAAGCTGCTAGTCATTCCCAATATTCTTTTCTCGCACTATATTTATGAGTTCATTTAATTGTAACGAAGATCGTAAATACAGAATCAGAGTTATCATTCTGGGAATAAGATTGGTCTTGACTTTGATACTTTTCCAGAAGGACTTGAAGATGTAATTCTCTCAGTGGGCCTGGGAGCCCCAGGTTGATAAAGAACTGGCCAAATGGCTGGTTAGATTTTTTGTTGCTGCTGCTGCAGTGGATTGTAGTGATGTCAGTGTTAGGGGTTACTGTGGATTTTTAATGTAAGCTCCCTGGAGTGACCATGAGTTAGCTGAGTGGCATATAATTTGTTCAATAAACAAACAAACAAGCAAACAAATAAAAAATGCTAGATTCATAAGAGGATTGTCTTATTATAAGGATATATTAACAGTACTTATAACCAGTGGAAATAGCACTAGCAATAGCACTTGGATTTATATACTGCTTCACAGTGCTTTACAGCCCTGTCTAAGTGGTATCCAGAGTCAGCATATTGCCTTCAACAATCTGAGTCCTCATTTTACTCACCTCAGAAAGATTAGTCAACCTTGAGCCTGGTGCGATTCAAACTGCCAAATTGCAGACAGCCGGCAGTCAGCAGGTATAGCCTGTAGTACTGCATTCTAACCACTGTGCTACCGGGGCTCTAATAAATGATTATCGTATCAAAGTACAGTTTACCATAGAGAATAAAATACTTGGAAAGGGCCATTTAGATCTGAATCCAGTCCACTGCTCATCATAGAAATTAAAGATTGCCTCACAGATTACTATCAAGCCTTTGTTCTTGCATGAATTTGGGTAATTTTTCCATTGTTAAACTGTTTTGTTAGAAAATGCTTTCTTACATTCACTCAAATCTGCCTTCTTAACATTTAAAGATATTATTTCAGTGGTCTGTGGAAATATGTGGACAGATGGAAGAAATGGGTAAAAAGAAAGTGCTGAAATATAAACTGAAATCTATAATAAGATTAGGAAGATCCATGGAGTTTAGAAAAATGCTTTAAAAAGGTCTATAATAGTCTAAGCCTTCTATTTTTTGCCAATTTTTTAATTGAATGTAATTTCCATATTTTAAAATCTGGGCCATGAAAACTATATACGCTAATTTTAAATACAAAATAAGAACAAATTATTTACAAATAGCAATCAAATGATATGGAATGACTGGAATGATTAATTGGCAGGGTGAATTCTCAAACATGATTTTTGAGGAGCAATGCCCCCCACTTGTTTTTAAGTGAATTATGGCAGCAAGGGAATACAATTGATTTCAGTGTTTATTTATTTTCCATTTTATGGTTTCATTTACTTTCATTGTTATGTTATTAGTTCATTTTATTATTGTTGCATGATTGCCACTACATTGCTAGTCATTCACTTATTTACCCACAATGGCCCAGACATCATGCTATTGTGTTTAACATTTTTAGCAACTTTCAACTTAAATTTTATACTTTATTTGGTGTTGTTTTGCTACCAAGTAGCAATTATTTTTAATGATCAGGGTTTTTTTCAAAGTAAAGCAAACACATGTTATAATTAGTTTCTTCTTACTTGCTTATTAGATTCATAATACTTTATTAGCTGATTGCATAAACATATAAATTAGACCTAATTGGACAGGCTCATCAATTAGTTATTCCCCAATTACATAAAGAAATACATTAACAAAGTATGATTTATGGGTAAAAAATCAAATGAAAGTTTATGATGGAATTCAGGAAGTCCTTATTTGCATACCCTAATTAGTACTTTATTAATCTTAAATGTATATGGAAATTAACACTATTTTAATCTTCTAAAATCCAGCTTCTTATTCTTCTATTAACTTCTTCTACCCTGCATAGTAATAAGTGTTTAATAGAATGAAATAACATATCGGGAATGTACCTATATTGTAGGTTATATCAGTCTGTCTCTAATTACCTTAACTTGCAAACTAAAAAGGAATGATGAGTATCTCTCTAATACTCTGTCACAGAGTTTATCTGAGGATGTCAAGTTGGCTATAATATTCCCCTATAAAATTATATAAACATCCCTGTTACGCTAATGATATACTGAACTGTATATCATTACTCTATCTGAACTGTGGGTGAGAAGGCTGCAAAAGATGGAAAAATAAATTACTGAAGAAAAAATTATAGAAGCAATCGTAAAGAAGAATAAAAGCCAAATAATAAAATATGTTGAAAGGGGAAAAGTTGAACTTTTTTTTTTAATTTGTTCAAATCAACTACACAACCAACCAGAGATAGCATTGTTCCTCAACCAACCCATGCAATCCCCTCCAACCAGCACTTTAACTTCCAATGACCCTCACCTGATGTGACCTTCCCATCAAAAGACCCGCCACAAGACCTGCTACAAGACACACCCACATATGATCCATCCTAAAATCCAACACATGACTCTGACCTGATGTGACCCTGACCTGTCTTGACCTCACAGTCACAAGACCATACAAAGTCCTTATAAGCAGAAAAATATTAACACTGACATTCCCTAAATTCCATTGAAGATATTACCTAACCTGGTAACGAAAAATTTGGAAACCAACTCACAAGATTGGAGAATGAACCTCCACCCTGATCCTACACCCGAAGTACCGTATTTGCAATTACTGCAAATGTTTTATTGGTTTTTTGCCCTGTTCCCCCCCCCCCCGGTTCTGTTTAATTAAAAAAGGCAAAAAATATTCTTTTATTATAAGAATTGAAGAGCTGAGGAGAGATTATAATTCATTTTCATTTTTTTTCAAACGAGTTCAATAAAATGTATTAAATTAAAAAATTTAAATTAAAAAATATGCTGTATAGTTTATTTATTTATTATTTATTGAATTTATATAGCCGCCTATTCGTCCATGGTGACTCAAGGCAGCTTACAGAATATAAAACTATATTTAAAACAATAAAACTAATAAAAAGAATCAAATAAATTAATATAGTATAATATAATAAAATCACCCCACATCCCTCGCCCCAGTGACAGCAGACCACACGAGCCATTTAATGGGATCCATCCTGCTCTCAGTTTCCCGGGCCCGTTGGCAGAAATCAGGTCTTCAGTCCCTTCTGGAAGAGTACTAGAGTGTGGGCTGTTCTAATCTCTGGGGGAATGATGTTCCAGAGAGAGGGAGCCACCATGAGGAAGGCCCTTTTTCTGGGTCCCACCAGGTGTATCTCTCTCAGGGATGGGAGCCGCAGCATTCCCTGCCTCCCCGCTCTGATAGATCAGGTAGATGTGACCAGCAACAGACCGTCCCTCAGATAACCTGGTCCCAAGCCAAGAAGGGCTTTAAAGGTGACAACCACCACCTTGAATTGCCCCCAGAAGCAAATTGACAGCTAATGCAGCTCCCACAGGAGAGGTGATACATGTGTACACTGGAATCTGCACAAAATCATGTGGGCCACTGCATTTTGCACCAACTGGAGCTTCCAGATGCTCTTCAAGGGCAGCCCCATGTAGACTGTGTTGCAATAGTGAAGACAGGAAGTGACTAGGACAAAAATGACTGTGAGTAGGGATTGTTAGTCCAGGAAAGGACGTAACTGGCGCACAATCCGCAGTTGCCATATTTCTCTACAAATAAGGTAGTTAATTAGTAATTTTCTCTATTTTGTTATAGAAGATTCAAGTTTTAAAAATTGTCCAAACAAATAATAATTGAGAATTGTCTCTACAGTTTATAGGCCTTTTGTAATTTGGTACTGAACATCACTGATGAGTATAATGAACAATGAGTTATAGATAAGTTTTTTGATAAAACTTTTAAAGCAGTAAGTGGTGAAAATTTACCAAGCAGTACCTGAAGTTTCAGATTTTTAGCAGAATATCAATGACCTGTGCTCAGAAGTGAGATAAATGGATAGAACCAAGGTTGCAAGCTAATTTTCTGCTTGGTTTGAGACTTCTGCTACTTTAATATTGATCAGGCTCCATTATGAACAAAAATTATATATATTCTGTATCCAACTTCCTTTTTTCAAGTAGGTTCTGAGATCTTCTACTATTAATTCCAACTGTCTAAATCCTCAGCTTTCAGATATTAAGTTTAATTAAAAGATGTATGTTTCTAAATAGATACAAACATAAAAAAGATACAAATAAGTGATCTTAAGAAAAGCGTATAAGGTTATACAAACCTTGTTCTTGATAGATAGAAACGGTAATCTATCCCAAAACTAGTACCTCTGATTGGTACTTGAAATGTTTTTGACATTACTGCTCTACAGGTACTGTTCTAATACAGGTTTTTTAAAAAGGTGTGTGGGGAGAAGGGCTTCTGGAAATGTTTTGAATAATAAATTGAATAATAAATTGGGATAACCATTCCCTGATACAGCTTCTTATGTTATGTTTGCAACAAATGATCAAAATGTAAAAAGTAAATTATATTAAAACATTATTTGGAAAAAGAACAATTCAAAATATTATCTGGAAGAAAAACAAGGAAAACTCTTCATCTTTAACTTGGGAGTGAACGTGAGCAATCCAGAGAGTGAAAATCTGCCCTAATGAGTGATGACTGAGCAGGTTTTCTGACACTTTTCCAATGGAGATTTATTTACAAAAATTATATTGTAAGGACACAATGTCTAGCACTTATTTGCCATCAACCAATTAGAGAGAGAGTCAAGGAACATGTGCATAAAACATGTGGAATTATGTTTTTTTTGAAGGTTTGACAGACATCTATGGGTGGAGGAGTTTGTAAACAATCCAAAATTGAATCTTGTAATGGATCATCTTTGCTTTACTTTTGCTTCTGTTTTGGACTTTCTGAATTGTGTTTACTTCATTTAGACTTGTATTTAACTTTTATAATTTTTACTCATAAATATGAAAAGAAATGTAAGGAAATAAAGGGAATATTAAATTATGAAATATAATAGCTTTGAACTGAATTCCAAATCAAAATAGAGAAAAGAAAAACATAATTAATGTGATAATCAGAAAAAAACATTTTATTTATTTATAAAATTACCATAGGGTGACTCTAAGCAGCTTACAGTTACAACTAAGCTAAAACACAAAAAGTTAAAAGAAGCATTAAAACCACATGGGGGTGGAATGGGAGGGAGGTGGGATCTGTTATTACTAAATCAATCACCTCCATTGCGTTGTTCCCCCACTGGGGCCCAAAGCCAGCTTGGCAAAGCCACATCTTTAGGCCCTTATGAAAAGGTAAGAGAATTGGGCCAACCTCACATCGGGGGAGGGGAGATATTTCAGAGCCAGGAGCAACAGCAGAGAAGCACTCCTCCTGGACACTGCCAGCCGGAATAATTGGGCTGATGTTTACAGCATGCCTCCTTTGCTGACACAAGGGGTACGGGCCAATCCCAGAGAGGTGAGACCTCAAGTAACCTGGATCCATGCCATATGAAAGATTGTCTATGTCAGTTAAGAAAGAGAATGACATTATTGATAATATTTATTAGTTAAAATCTAATCTAAAAAGTGAGCTCAGTATAGGTCAGTATAGATTCCAGCACATTGTTTCTTTCTATGTACTGAGATGTTTTATTCATATGCCAATAATTTATATGGTTCTAACATGTAAGGATATCTATACAGGTAGTCCTCAACTTACAATGATTCATTTAGTGACCATTCAAAGTTACAATGGCACTGAAAAAAGTGACATATCCGTTTTTCACACTTACAACTATTGCAGCATCCCCATGATCACAAAATTCAGATGCTTGGCAACTGGTTCAATATTTATGATAATTGCAGTGTCCTGGGGTCAGCTTCTGTGACCGACTGACAAGCAAAGTCAATATGGAAACCAGATTCACTTAACAACCATGTTACAAATTTAACAATTGGAATGATTCACTTAATAACAGTGGCAAGAAAAGTTATAAAATGGGCAAAACTCACTTAACAAATGTTTCACCATATTTTGAGCTCAATTGTGGTCATAAGTAGAGGACTACTTAATATGGATTGCTTTGTTGTTTAAAGTGGATAAAGATTTTTCATTTTATGCATCGTTCAATCCTTCCTTGTCTTCTGAAAAGCCTTCAGTGATGGAGCACCCCAATGTCTGAAGGCAAGCTGTTCTGCTTTAATTGTTAGGAATTGTTCCTCCAATGTTAGGAAATTTTTCCTTAGTTCTAGTTGCTTATATGATAAAGACAGACAAAAAAACCTTCTTTTATAACCCTTCATTTTATATCTAAAATATATAATGGTCAGAATCTAGTTGCTTGGCTTTCCATGTAATTTTCTTTCCTAGAATTCTGCAACATTCAAAATAGGATTATAAAAATTCATTCCTCAAACAAGTCTTGGAATGTTCTTGTTACAATAATTGGACAAATTATTTATCTCAACTATAGGTCTATCAATTAAAACTACCATTTAGTTCAGTCAAGAAATCATAGATTTCCACTTATTTGCTTTTTAAATGATTAAAAAATTTCTGTGGAAAAATTAATAAAATACCAATTTGTTCAGCTCCCCCCCAAATATATATTCATATTTACTTATTTTACAAGTTGTAAAATTGGTTATCTGGCCTATGGTCTATTTTCTATCCAATAAAGACAACTATCAAATTAAAATTTCATAAAACCTGTAAAAAAACTATTATTAATAAAAAGTGTGCTTAAAACACCATGATTGTACGTGTATATGGCTCAGTATAATACACATACATATATCTTAAATGGATATATTGGGGATTATGTTAGTATACATATTGGACCATATATATATTAGTTTGAATGTATGTTTGTTTGTATCATTGTGAATGTATAGTATTATTATAATAAAGAATAATCCAATAAATATATATCCACCTCAGCAACAAAACTTTGTCTGAGATTTGATTAGGTTCAGGGAGTGCAACAAATTACTCTGTATTCTCTGTATTCTAATGAGACAGAAGATGTATATCTGAGTTGTTACTCAGGTTACATATTCAAGAAAAAGACAATGGCAGACCATTTCTATACCGTAGCCAAGAAAACTTGACAGCTCCATCACAAAAAATCAAGTTCAACTTGAAGGAAACTTTTCCTTTTAACTTTATTCCCCAGACAGATGAAACCCAATATTTTAATCCTGATGTAAAAGCTGCACTTTTGGAAAAGCTCACTACATTTTTATGTATATATGCACGTATTTATGTTCACCAATATTTCTCAAAAAGAGAAAACATGGTAACAGTCTATTTATTCCATCTGTAGCTTGGGTACATTCTTGGAATATTCAAACATACACTTCTATTAGGCACAAAATGTCAAAAACAGGACAGGATTGAAATCAAGTAAGACAGTCGTTTTAGAAAACACATTATTTTACAGTTTTATTCTTTTTTTTCCTTTAAAGAAAATTAAAACTTGTACAATTTTAATCATCCATTAAATTTTATAAAATAAATAGCAGCATATGGTTGATTACCAAGTCTTAATTAGTACATTTGCCTAAACAGTTTTAGTAAAATTAAAATGCAATCTTATATACTAATAGTAAAATTAAATGCAAACAGGAAATAATTTCTAATTAACTGTCTACAGGCACTTGAATTTTCTCTCAATTTCGTTTCACCCTCCACTTTGGCTTGGTTCAAAACATATTGAATAAAGAGGACATTACTGTCAAGCAAGCTCCCTGTTTACTGATGAGGCATATTCCAGTCTTGTGCACATATTTCATCATCAAAGCATGAACTAATTATGACATTTTAATAGAAGAAGAGCATCTGTGTGTGAGTCTACAGAGAACTCTTAGCTGCATAAACTGAAGGTTTTTTTCTTCTCATCAGGCCATAAGATTTGGAATGCATCCAGCACTGATATTATTTTGATAATCTGCTAGATTTATTTATTTATTAAAATTTATCAAACAAAAATGAGAGCAAAAATAAAAGAATAAAATATAATGACAGGGATGATAGGCACGTTAGTGCACTTATGCATGCCCCTCTACTGACCACTTAAGTATGATGTAAAGTCTATAGAAGTCAATTTGTGACTGAAACTGTGAAAATTTATAGCTGAAACAACTGAATCAGGTAGAGCATTCCAGATTTTGACAACTCTATTACAGAAATATTTTTTACAGTCAAATTTAGAATGATTTATATTGAGTTTAAAGCAGTTGTTAGTCATTTATTCTATGCCATATTCTAAAATATATGCCAAGCTTGCATATTGGTTTTTGAGCTAAGAAAACTTTTTCATTCTAACCTTTATTTTTCAATTTCCAAGAAAACTTTTTACCACTCTTTTCACCTGCATCAGTACCAATTTCACAAAACCAAACTGTTACAATGGCTAGAGAAATGAGAAAAGTATGAGTTGCTAAGCAACTGTTGCCCTGATATTACTGGCTAACTTGGAAGGAAGGCGTTCGTAATGGTTGCCTAGTAATTACCTAGCTTGCTTCTTCATTCATCTAATTTCATACCTTAAGAACAATAGCTTACAAAGATGAGGATTAACAACAGTCTAAGGGAAGTCTCATCTCTTTTGAGTATAACATTAAAATTGTTTTTAAAAATTGTTTTTTTCTCCCTAAAACTAATGATTTTTAGTTTCTAGACTGATGACTTAACCACCACACCAAACTGGCTCTTAGAATATATACTGAGGTTCTTGACTAGGAGGTAGTATGCTATTTCATTATTTATTTCTATTATGAAATTCTGAGTAGAGGTTACAGCTACAAAAACCATCTTTACAGTATTACATACAATAACATTATATGTATGTACATATATAGAGCATTACAATAGTTTTTTCCTCTAATGTTAGTAGCTGTAAGACTTTTTCTCACAACTCAGTTACAATATGTTCTTGAAAATTATCATGCTATGAAATTTGCTACCCTAATTGCTGATTTCTATTTTGTCTGAATTGCTCTGTCTTCAGTGCAGTAACCTGATGTTCCGCTAAAGTAATTAGCAATAGCACTTAGGCTTTTATACTGCTTGATGGTGCTTTACAGCTCTCTCTAAGTGGTTTACAGAATCCGCATATTTCCCCCAACAGTCTGGGTCTTCACTTCACCAACCTCAGAAAGATGGAAGGCTGAATCAAACTTGAACCAGTACTGCAATACTGCATTCTAACCACTGTTCCACCGCGGATTGGTGATAAAGCCTAACCAGTATTTCATACATTACCTTGAGGTTGTTTCTGATGCTGTTGGAATAAGAAGGAAAACACTACTTTAAACACCATGACATTTTAAACCTCTGTGGTTTAAATCCTAATGTGTAGTTTCATTTGGGAGAGATTGTGTTGCTTACATAGATATTTCTCTGTTTCCTGTACTTTTCTAGACTTGTAGAAAATGAATAGATTGATAACAGGACACAGACTGCCATCTCCTGAGCCCACTGTGAAAAAATATTCTCTTTAATAACTGACTCATATATATTTATACTGTTGTGGTGTTAATATTGAGGAATGGAAAAGAATTCCATTTTTAAAATGGAAAGCCAGTTTGGTCTAGTGGTCTAGTAGTTAAGGCACCAGGCTAGAAAGCAGGAGATCATGTGTTTGCGTCAGTCATGCATTCTCAATCCAACTGCTTCACAGGGTTGTTAGGTGGAAAATAGGAGGAGGAAGTGTGTTGGATATGTGTACTGTTTGAGTTATTTGTAAAAAAATGAATAAAAGAGCATACAAATTTAATATTTTGTTTTTAATTTTTAGATTTGGAGGTGAATTCTAGCTCAGAGCCGAGGCACTACAGTTTCAATGTGCCTAAATAAAGATTTTGTTGCATCTTCATACTTATTTATTTATTTGTTCAACTTGTATGCCGCCTTTCTCCAAAGACTCAATTGATTTCTTTGTTATGTAATTTTCTTTATTATGTAATTTTCCTGCAATTCCTTTCATTTATCAGCTAGTGAGGGTTATGGTAGTTGATCGGGACATGTTTGTCCTATAGGAAAACAAAACTTATCATTCCAATAACCTTTTAAATATGTGGGTCTGTGAGACTGATATAATGTTTGCTCCATTGCTGTGTGATATGGATATTTCATGTAGACAAGCTAATTGCCCCTCTTTTTTGGCTTTAGGCTGAAAAACTTGAGGAATCATAATTTTTATTTCCTCATTTGGGGGAACTTATTTTAAAAGCTTATTTATGAATATTATATATTTTAAACTCTTAAAACATGCCAAAAATAATAATGTAATAATCTGAAAATAGTTAATTTCTGTTATATATAAAGCCTTTGCCATGTGCACTTTGAATTTATGGTTGGGAAAGGAACATATGCCATAAGATAGGGATTTGCTTTTGTTTTAACACACAGACTGCAGTGCATATTAGGAGTTACTCTATCAGGGTAAAATAAATTTGTTATTGGTTTTTGTCTTCAAATGTTGTGATTTACTGAAGTTAGATTCTGCTATTCCATAGAAGGAAGCAATTAATATATTTTAGCAATTTTTTAATTATCAGTTTGAAAAGTTAATAAAAATAGAGACCTATGTTAAAGACATTGCATCAAAATCAATATACATCTAGGAAAGTTGCAAAGCAAATGTTAGGGCTAAGTTGCATTTATGCAAATAAAGTATACATAGGAGAACGTGCATAAATTGTGTCTAATAATAGAAATTGCATAAGCAAAAGTCATGCTAGGGTTGTGCAAAAAACAGATATAGTGGGATAATCATGTAAGTAACAAATGTATGCTGCAGAAAAAGAATAACAGAAATTCATGGTAGCAACTTTGTAATTTCTATTCTATATTGAGAAAGTATAAGGGAAAAGTGCATGGAAACAAGCACTATTGTCATTCTTTTGAACATTTGTGTTACAGTACTGGCTGATCTTCTCTGGCTTAAAAACTAAGGAGAATCAATCCTGATTGGTACCTGGATGGGAAACCTGAATAGAATACTAAGCCATAAAGAGAAGTCCATGGCAAATCATTTATTTATTGCTTCTAAAAATGATATGGCTGTGTCCATAAAGTCACAATGAATCAATTTGATTGACAGATTTTACATTCAGAAGTTTAAGCTGATTTTAATCATTATGCCAAATTTAATGCCACCAAATCTGTATTGCAAAATTCCAGATGAGCGCTAAAGCATTAAAAGGCAGCCAAGAGGTACTCATTGCCAACTAATGATTGCCTGGAATTTTACAGCTCAGATCTGGTAATCCTAGCCAAACTCCATTGGTTTTGCATTAATTAATAACACAACTCCTCTTCATGGATTACTGCTTTGTCGTGGTGAAGGAATTTGCATAGCTCAATGAAGCTATGAGCTATGCCGTGCAGGGCCACCCAAGACATACAGGTCATAGCAGAGAGCTCTGACAAAACATGATCCACTGGAGGAGGAAATGGAAACCCACTCCAGTATCTCTGTCATGAAAACCCCATGGACAGTACCAAAAGGCAAAAAGATATGATGCTTGAAGATGAGCCTCTTAGGTTGGAAGATGTCCAATATGCTACTGGGGAAGAACTTTGGGCTAGTACTAGTACTGCCAGAAAAAGTGAAGCAACTGGGCCAAAGCCAAAAGGATGCTCGGCTGTGGATGTATCTGGTGGTGAAAGGAAAGTCCGATGCTATAAAGACCTAGTCTCCATAGGAACCTGGAATGTAAGATCCATGAATCAAGGCAAGCTGGACGTGGTCAAACAAGAGATGACAAGACTGAACATCGACATCTTAGGAATCAGCGAACTAAAATGGACAGGAATGGGTGAATTTAATTCAGATGACCATCAGGTATACTACTGCGGGCAAGAATCCCTCAGAAGAAATGGAGTAGCCTTCAGAGTCAATGAAAGAGTAGGAAAAGCAATACTGGGATACAATCTCTAAAATGACAGAATTATCTCAGTTCGAATCTAAGGCAAACCATTTAATATCACAGTAGTCTAAATCTATGCCCCAACCACTGGTGCTGAAGAGGATGAAAATGATCTGTTCTATCAAGCTCTACAGCAGCTTATAGAATTAACACCCAAAAATGATGTCCTTATCATCATGGGGGATTGGAATGCTAAAGTAGGAAGCCAAAAGATAACTGGAATAATAGGCAAGTTTGACCTTGTAGTACAAAATGAAGCAGGGCACAGGCTGATAGAATTTTGTCAAGAGAATAGGATGGTCACAGCAAACACTCTATTCCAACAACCCAAGAGGTGACTATACACTGGACATCACCAGACGGTCAACACAGAAATCAGATTGACTATGTGCTCTGCAGCCAAAGATGGAGAAGCTCTATACAGTGACTGTGACTCAGATCATGAGCTTCTCATTGCAAAATTTAGGCTTAAATTGAAGAAAGTAGGGGAAAGCACAGGCCCCTCAGGTATGAACTAAATCATATCCCTGATTAATATATAGTAGAGATGACAAATAGATTTAAGGAATTATATCTGATAGATAGAGTGCCTGAAGAGTTATGGATGGAGGTTCGCAACAATGTACAAGAGGTAGCAACTAAAACCATCCCAAAGAAAAAGAAATGCAAGAAAGCAAAATGGCTGTCTGAGGAAGCTTTGCAAATAGCTGAGGAAAGAAGGGAAGCAAAAGGCAAGGGAGAAAGAGAAAGATACATCTAATTGAATACAGAATTCCAGAGAATATCTAGAAGAGATAAGAATGCCTTCTTAAATGAACAGTGCAAAGAAATAGAAGAAAATAATAGAATAGGGAGGACCCGAGATGTCTTCAAGAAAATTGGAGATATGAAGGGAACATTTCATGCAAAGATGGGCATGATAAAGGACCAAAATGGCAGGGACCTACAGAGGCAGAAGAGATTAAGAAGAGGTGGCAAAATTACACAGAAGAATTATACAAGGACGAGCTTAACGTCCCTGATAACCAAGATGGGTTGGTCACTGACTTTGAGCCAGACATCCTAGAACCGTGATGGCGAACCTATGGCATGGGTGCCACAGATGGCATGCGGAGCCATATTGCTGGGCACGCAAGCTCAGCTCTGGCACACATGTGTGCACCAGTCAACTGATTTTTGGGTCCTCTGGGCCCACCAAAAGTCAGGAAACACACTGTTTCTGGCCTCCGGAAGGCCTCTGGGAGGGGTGGGGAAAGCCGTTTTTCCCTCCCCAGGCTCCTAGAAAGGCTCTGGAGCCTGGGGAGAGCAAAAAACGGGCCTACCAGACCCACGGTGCCATCATGTGCCAAAAGCAGGGGGAGCACAGGGGGACGGAGCATATAGAATTATGGGTGTGGGCACGCATGCATGTGACCCCACTGCGCTCACCCCGCTTTTGGCACGCGATGGCAAAAAGGTTAGCCATCACTGTCCTAGAATGTGAAGTCAAATGGCCCTAAGGAAATCTGAGCAACAACAAAGCTTGTGGAGGTAACAGTATTCCAGCTGAGCTATTCAAAATCTTAAAAGATGATGCAGTAAAAGTGCTACACTCAATTTGCCAGCAAATCTGGAAAACTCAACAGTGGCCACAGATTGGAAAAGGTCAGTTTACATTCCAATTCCAAAGAAAGGCAATGCCAAAAAATGTTCAAACTATCGCACCATTGCACTCATTTCACATGCTAGTAAAGTTATACTTAAAATCCTACAAGTTAGGCTCCAGCAGTTCGTGGATTGAGAACTACCAGAAGTACAGGCAAAATTTCGAAGAGACAGAGGTACTAGAGATCAAATTGCCAAATTGCCGCCCAGAGTCTCCGGAGAAAGGCGGCATATAAATTGAATAAATAAATAAATAAATAAATAAATAAATAAATAAATAAACAAACATATGCTGGATCATGGAGAAAGCTAGAGAGTTCCAGAAAAACATCTACTTCTGCTTTATTGACCACACTAAAGCCTTTGATTGTGTGGATCACAACAAATTGTGGCAAGTTCTTAAAGAGATGGGAGTACCAGACCATCTTATTTGTCTCTTGAGAAACCTATATGTGGGTCAAGAAGCAACAGTGAGAACTGGACACGGAACTACTGATTGGTCCAAAATTGGGAAAGGAGTCCGGCAAGGCCATATACTGTCGCCCTGCATATTTAACTTATACGCACAACATGAGAAAGGCATGGCTAGATAAATCAAAAGTTGGACTTAAGATTGCCAGGAGAAATATCAACAACCTCAGATATGCAGATGATACCACTCTATTGCAAAAGTGAAGAGGAACTAAAGAGCCTCTTGATGTGGGTGAAGGAGAGTGCAAAAGTTGGCTTGAAACTCAACATTAAGAAAACTAAGATCATGGCATCCAGCCCTCTCAATTCCTGGCAAATAGATGGGGAAGACATGGGGGTAGTGACAGATGTTCAACATTTATGTGAAGCCGCTGGGTGAGATCATCCGTGGCTTTGGGGTGAGATACCATCAGTACGCTGATGACACCCAGCTGTACATCTCCACCCCAGGCCACCCCAATGATGCCCTCGAAGTGATGTCCCAGTGCCTGGAAGCCGTGCGGATCTGGATGGGGAGAAACAAACTCAAGCTCAACCCATCCAAGACGGAGTGGCTGTGGTTCCCGGCATCCCGATATAGTCAGTTGACTCCATCACTGACTATCGGGGGCGAGTCTTTAGCCCCCGCAGAAAGGGCTCGCAATCTGGGAGTCCTCCTGGATAGGCAGCTGTCTTTGGAGGAACATCTGACGGCTGTAGCCAGGGGGACCTTTTGTCAGGTTCGCCTGATTCGCCAGTTGCGGCCCTTTCTTGATCAGGATTCCCTGTGCACAGTCACTCACGCCCTTGTCACCTCCCGCCTAGACTACTGTAATGCTCTCTACATGGGGCTCCCCTTGAAGAGCACCCGGAGGCTCCAACTGGTCCAGAATGCGGCCGCGCAGGTAGTGACGGGAGCAGCGTGGCGCTCCCACATAACACCGTCCTGCGCGAGCTGCACTGGCTTCCAGTGGTCTTCCGGGTGCGCTTCAAGGTGTTGGTGATCACCTTTAAAGCGCTCCATGGCATAGGGCCTAGTTATCTCTGAGACCACCTGCTGTCACCGATGACCTCCCATCGACCCGTGCGCTCCCACAGAGAGGGCCTCCTCAGGGTGCCATCAGCCAAACAATGTAGGCTGGTGACCCCCAGGGGGAAAGCCTTCTCTGTGGGGGCACCCACCCTCTGGAACCAGTTGCCCCCGGAGATTAGGAGAATTCATGACCTCAGTGCCTTCCGCCGTGCCCTAAAAACACATTTTTTCCAACAAGCCGGGCTGGCTTAAGAAGAAATTTTAAATATTTTAATTGGTCTGTGAGTTTTAAATTTTGTAGCCAAATTATATATATTTTAAATGTCTTAATATTTATATTTCATGTTTTTTATGTCTGGCTGTACACCGCCCTGAGTCCTCAGGGAGAAGGGCGGTATATAAATTGGAAATAAATAAATAAAAATTTTTATTTTCCTGGACTCCAAGATCACCACAGATGGGGACTGCAGCCAAGAAATTAAAAGACACTTGCTTCTGGGGAGGAAATCTATGGCAAATCTAGACATCATACTAAAAAGCAGAGACATCACTCTGCCAACAGAAGTTCATATAATTAAGGCTATTGTGTTCCCAGTTGCAATGTGTGGCTGTGAAAGTTGGACCATAAGGAAAATTGAGCGGCAAAGAATTGAGGCCTTTGAACTATGATGCTGGAGAAGACTCCTGCGAGTCCCTTGGACTGCAAGGTGATCAAACTGGTCAGTCCTAGAGGAGATCAACCCTGACTGTTCTTTAGAAGGCCAGATCATGAAGATGAAAGTCAAATACTTTGGCCACCTAATGAGAAAGAAGGACTCACTGGAGAAGAGCGTAATGCTGGGAAAGATTTAGGACAAAAGAAGAAGGTCGCTGGATGGAGTCACTGAAGCAGTAGGTGTGAGTTTAAATGGACTCCAGAGGATGGTAGAGGACAGGAAGGCCTGGAGGAACCTTTGTCCATGGGGTTGTGATGGGTCGAACATGACTTCGCAATTAACAACAACAACAAATAACACAACTAGAATAATTCTGACATAGTTATTTCTGAAAGTCATCAAATTGTGAATAGATTAAATCTAAATTAAAGCTTGTAGGGTTTTCAAAAGCCAACTCTATACGTATTTCAATAGGAACTACACATCAATAACAGTGCTAATTTATGCACTCTCCTTTTTTAATACAACAATTTGTGATCAGTAACTGGACAGAGAAATTGCAAAGCCATACAATTAGTGTTCTATGTATCATCTATGAGCTATTTTAACTATAAAGGAAAAAGATTAAAGTTCTCTGAGCTGGATATCAATTTCTTTAGTGTTTTATTATTTAAAGATAAATCACATATAGAAAGAAAAAGAAAAAAGGAAGGAAGGAAGGAAGGAAGAAAAAGAAAGAAAAGAAAGAAAGAAAGAAAGAAAGAAAGGGAGGGAGGGAGGGAGGGAAGGAAGGAGAAGGAAAAGAGAAAAACATTAAAATGTTAGTTTTTAGTTTTCCCTTTGTTGTACTATTGTACAATATGTATAATAATGTATTATTAATCAACATTTAACATTTTCATATATTTTCAACCTTTGTTTGTTTGCTTATTTATTTATTTTGCTGCCATTTCCCTACAAGGTGATTCTGGGTAGCTTACAGGTTATAAAACAAGTAAAAATAGTTAAAATATTAAAATAACACAAATTTAAAATATTATTAAAAACTATACTAAATCTGAAGTAAGAGAGATAATTGCCAGAGATTATCCACAAGCATGATCAATGACATTTATTTTCCATCCCAAAACCTGCACTAAAATTCTACTTAAAGAGGTCCAGATAACCTGTTTCGTCCTGGACCCTCTGAAGCTGCAAGGTAACCTCTTTTTTCACTGCTTTCCCTTTCCACCACATTCCTTTATTTGGAACGTGGCACATAACATTGCACCAGAACATGACATTCAGCCATCACTAGTCTATGGATTCCAAACACCAATAACATCCAAAATGTCATTAACTCATACATTTCAATATTTTAGCCCTTTTAATCTTTAATTATACCTCTGACTTTATTGCCATGCAAGTACTTATCAATCTTTTCCATAAGATTATACAACCTTCATTCAGAGATGTTATATGCTTTCCCTACATTTCATGGCAGAATAGTTGATATTCTGTCATCTTTAGATGGCCCAATGGTAGGCTGTCCATCTGATAAATGGACACTTTCACAAAATCTTTTTTACCTAAACACTCAAACACTCAAAGAGCCATTTGGACCCATTTCCCACAGAAAAAAAACCCCACCACAAAACCTGGGTGGATGTGGATAACTCCACATCACTCACTCCCACCCAGTCACATGACACCCTAGCCACGCCTACCCAGCCAGTCATTAGGGCAGAGAACTGGTTGTTAATGTTATGTCCTTATAAGGACATCCGGCCGGGGATTGGTTAATCCTCCGGGCGGGAAAGTTAAACCGCTGTCATTGGACGGCTGGTCTGCCGGAGCGCTATAAAAAGGGCTCCAGCAGCACAGCCGTTCGTCTGTTCTGACTTAGTTAGAGCTGAATAAAACTTGTTGAACAGACCCCGCTGGTCTTGTCTTCTTTCCTGCGCCTGATCTAACACTGGCGACGAAGGACTTGAAAAGAACCGCCACGCGGAGCTAAGTCACTCATCGAGAATTCCTCACTGAGCTGAAGTCACTGAAGATGGAGGCGTCACAAGCCGCGATGGCTCCGATCTCCAAATTCGACCCCAGAGTGGAGAAATGGACCTCCTATCTGGTTCGTTTCCGCCAGTTTCTGCGGGGAAACAACTATCAAGACCTCTCCGATGAACGGAAACGAGCCCTGTTCCTGGCGCATTGCGGCTCCGAGGTGCTGGAGATGGCCATCGACCTCGTGTCCCCAAGGAACATCGAGGAGATGTCTTGGGCCGATTTGCAAGACGTGCTGAAGGAGCACTACGCTCCCACTGGAACTCCCATTGCCAACAGATTCACCTTTCAACAAAGGAATCAGTTGGAAAGGGAGCCCATCAAGGACTTTGTGGCAGCTCTGCGGCAACTCGCATCAAATTGCGAGTTTGACAACGTGGAGAACGCCATCAGAGACCGCATTGTCTTCGGCATGAGGGACATTGGACTGCAACGTAAGTTCCTCAGCCGAAAGAAAATCACGTTGAAAGACGTCGTTGAGGAGGCAATCGCAGCCGAGATCTCAGAAAAGGCAGCTGCCGCCATGAGTAGGGCTAAAGGGGTGCACAAATTGCAACGCCACCCCAAGAGCTCGTCTGAAGAGTCGTCTGCCAGCTCCTGCTCCGACGACGAAATGGCCGTTCACAAGGTTTCCCGCCAAAACCGTCGCGAGCGCAACCAAGATGGCGCCCGGATCGAGCCCTGCGGCAGCTGCAAAGGAAGCCATGCCAGGGCCAAGTGCCGTTGGAGAGACGCTATCTGCCGACGCTGCAACAAGCGAGGGCACATCGCTGAAGCCTGCAGGGCCGAAGCACCTACCCCGGGCCCGTTTCCCCCCGGCTGGGGCGAGAAACGGCAAGACAACCAGAGACCATCCAAACGGTCCTCTGCCAGGTCTCAGCAACGAGGCGGCGGCTACGCGGCAGCCAGAACTGATCAGCTGCCCTCCGGCATCCACACCATTGACGATGCGGCCGCAAAGTTCCATGCCACCGTGATCGTGGAGGGAACACCCTGTTCTATGGAGGTTGATTCGGGATCGAACTACTCCATCATGGACTGGCACCAGTTAAAGCGTCTGAAACCGGGCATCTCGAAGAGAGACCTCAAGCCCCTACGGGCCCGTCTTGTCGATTTCGGCGGCAACCCTGTCGAGATCCTGGGGAGGACTTCGCTCCGGGTCACCTACCACGCTTTCCAGGGCGTCCTACCCATCACTGTCGTGGGGCGAAACCGCCCGAGCCTGCTGGGGATGGAGTGGTTCGAGCCATTGGGGCTGTCTATCAGCGGGATCCACCAAATTCGTAGGGACGAACTCGACGCCATCATCGAAGAGTTCAAGGAAGTCTTCGATGGTAAGCTGGGGAGATTTGTGGGGAAACCTATTTCCTTCAATTTGGACAAAAATGTCACCCCAATTAGGCTTAAGCCCCGCAGGGTTCCGTTCGCCCTGAGGCCCAAGGTCGACGCCCAGATAGATAAGCTTGTCGCCCAGGGGGTCCTGGAACCGATCGATCATGCTGCATGGGAGACCCCCATTGTGACCCCGATGAAGCATGATGGGTCTGTGCGCATCTGCGCCGACTATAAGTGTTCGATAAATAAGGCCCTCCAGCAGAGCGCATATCCGGTCCCAGTGGTGCAACATCTGCTGCACTCACTTGGGAGCGGATCAATATTCGCAAAATTGGACCTGGCCCAAGCGTACCAGCAATTGCCAGTGGATGAAAAAACTGCGGAGGCACAAACCATTGTCACCCATAGAGGGGCCTTTAAATGCACGCGCCTCCAATTTGGGGTCAGCGCAGCCCCAGGTATTTTTCAATCATTTATGGAACGCCTTCTTCAAGGCATTCCAGGGGCGGTCCCTTACTTCGATGATGTCTTGATCTCCGGCCACTCCAAAACCCAACTGCTTGAGCGACTGCGCATGGTTTTACAGCGATTCAAGGAGAAGGGTTTGAGAGTCAGGAGGGACAAGTGCATCATCGGGGTCCAGGAAGTCGAGTTCCTGGGTTATCTCATTGATAAGAACGGCATTCACCCCACTAAATCTAAGGTTAGGGCTATCCATGAAGCTCCAGCCCCCCAAAACAAGACAGAGCTTCAGGCGTTTCTGGGACTACTGAATTTTTACAGTGTTTTCCTGAAACGGAAAGCCTCCGTGGCTGAACCGCTCCATCGCTTGCTGGGGAAGGCGGTTTCCTGGAGGTGGGGGAAGGAAGAGGAAGCAGCATTCAGAGCTGTCAAGAACCTGCTCTCTTCCGAGAGTGTCCTCATCCAATACCACGAGACACTCCCCCTGCTATTGACTTGCGACGCATCCCCCTACGGCATCGGAGCAGTCCTCAGTCATCAATTCCCGGACGGGAAGGAAGCACCCATCGCCTATTTCTCGAAGACGCTGTCCAGCGCCGAGAGAAATTACAGCCAGCTGGACAAAGAGGCCCTGGCCATCGTTGCTGGCGTCAAGCGCTTCCATGAGTACTTATATGGACGGAGGTTCACGGTCATCACAGACCACAAGCCCCTGCTGGGCCTTCTGTCTGGAAGCAAGCCCACACCTAACTATTCATCGCCCAGGATGACACGCTGGGCAATTTTCTTGGCCGGATACTCTTACGAACTTTGCCACAGGCCGGGCAGCAACATCAGCAACGCTGACGCCTTGAGCAGATGCCCGTCAAAAGACTTGGTGGAGGACCCTGCCCCCACCCTGGGACTGCATCACATCGATGGCGACCTGGCGTGCCCAGTCACATCCGCAGACGTCGCGGCACTAACCCAGAAAGACCGGACTTTGAAACAAGTGGTGTCTTGGGTGCTGCGCGGCTGGCCTGCGGGACCGTTGACCGACGATTTCAAGCCGTTTGCAAAGAGGCAGCAGGAACTGTCAACCATGAAGGGCTGCCTGCTGTGGGGTGACAGGGTTGTGGTTCCCCAGGCTTTGCGCCTAAAGACTTTGGATACTTTGCACAAGGGGCACCCTGGCATCGTGCGCATGAAGGGACTGGCACGGAGCTACGTCTGGTGGCCATCACTGGACAAAGACATTGAAAACTGGGTCTCCAGATGTGATCCGTGCCAAGAAGTCCGCCCCGCCCCTCCGCAAACGCCTATTGCGGAATGGGAAACACCGAGCAACCCGTGGGCGCGAATACATATAGACTTTGCGGGCCCGATGCAAGGAAAGTTCCTGCTGATAGTGGTGGACGCCTTTTCCAAATGGCTTGAGGTCATTCCCCTGGCATCCATCACTACTGAAGTCACCATCAGAGCCCTCCGACGTCTATTTGCTACCCACGGGCTGCCGGACGTCCTTGTTTCCGACAACGGCCCGCAGCTGACCTCGAAACCAATGGAGGAGTTCCTGGCCAGTTTGGGCATTCGCCATGCCCTCTCTGCCCCCTACAGACCGGCTGGCAACGGACAAGCTGAGAGGATGGTGAGGTTCACCAAAGAGGCCCTTGCCAGGATGGGACCGGGCGATTGGCAAGAGAAGATCGACAACTTCCTCTTGATACAACATATTACGCCGCATGCCACCACTAGGAAGAGCCCGGCCGAATTGCTGATGGGCAGGAAGCTGAGGTCACCCCTGGACCGACTTCACCCCCTGTACCACTCCGAGGTCACCGCAACCGCGAGCCGCCCCCTCCGAGCCTTCTCTGCAGGAGATCCGGTTTTCGCGCTTAATTTCCACGGCCTGCCGAAATGGCTAAAGGGGAGAATCGAGAGCTCAACCGGCCCGAAGTCCTACACTGTGGAACTGCAAGATGGAGTGGTCTGTAGACGTCACATCGACCAACTCCGGAAGCGGTGGGAAGGGGATGGCGAAAACCACCCTGACGAGGTAGGACAACAACACCCCTGCATGGCTGGACAAAACCTCCCCGTCGAGGTAGGGCAACACCACCCTGGCAGGGCAGGACAACTCCAACCCTTTGAGGTAGCCCTGCAACACCCAGACGAGGAAGGGCCATACCACCCCGACATGACCGGCCAGCCAGCAGACCAGCTACCGTACTGCAACTGCCGAGTAGACAGGGGACTCCACGGCAACAGAAGCTCACGCCTCCCCGGCAAAGCAGCCCAACGCCACCCCAACGGCAGGGAACTCCAGGGAACGCCAGTAGACCGGGACATGCCCAACCGAGAGGGCCAACAACAACCCGGTGAGGGAGGCCTACGACACCCCTGCAGGCAAGAACTACAACGCCCGTTTGAAACCTCCCGTCCAGCTGACCCCCGTCCCAAGCAACAACGACCCGACCAGGTCGACCTGCACCACCCAGACAGGGTCGACCATCACAAGAATCAACGTACCGGACAATTCTCAAAAAATAAACCAAGGGACTTACCGGCCTACGACGATCGGCACCCAGGCCAGGGAAGAGACCAACCGGACCAGCAGATGTACTCCAACAGCGGGTCGGGAGGCGGCACACCGGAGCCGGTACCTGCAACGACCACTTCGCAGCCCAGCAGCAAGGCCGGAGGCGCACGGACAGGTCCGGCACCTTCAACGACCCAGCGGCAGGCATCCCAGGGGCGAGGGTCGGAGGACACCATAGCGGCCACCTTCCAGACGGACGACGGAGAACAGAATGAACTGCGCAGGTCGAGCAGGGCTTCCAGACGTCCCGCCTACCTGCGTGACTACGTTTGTTGATTGACACGAGCTGAACCATGTTTCATCTAGGGGGGGAGGAGTGTTATGTCCTTATAAGGACATCCGGCCGGGGATTGGTTAATCCTCCGGGCGGGAAATTTAAACCGCTGTCATTGGACGGCTGGTCTGCCGGAGCGCTATAAAAAGGGCTCCGGCAGCACAGCCGTTCGTCTGTTCTGACTTAGTTAGAGCTGAATAAAACTTGTTGAACAGACCCCGCTGGTCTTGTCTTCTTTCCTGCGCCTGATCTAACAGTTAAAAAACCGGGAACCACAAAACCCTTCTTTCTCTCTCTCTCGCCGCTCTCTCTGTATCTCTCTATGTCTCTCTCTCTCCCCCCATTCTCTGTATCTCCTCCTCTCTCCCCCTCTCTATCTGTCTCCCTGTCCCCCTCTATATTCCCCCTCTCTCCCTCGCTCTCTCTGTATCTCTCTCCCTCTCTCTCTCTCTTTCTGTCTCTCTCTATGTGTGTATGTGTATGTATGTATCTCTGTATCTCTCCCCCTCCCTGCCTCCCCACCTCTCTGTCTCTGTCTCTTGACTCTTCTCACTCTCTCGGGAAGCCTAGTGAGCTCTCCTTGGGGCTCTTCACTACTCCTTTCCTTTCTTCTTGGCAACTTTTTAGAAATCTGGACTGGCTGAGGAACAAGCGTGAGCCACAGTGGAATCTTCCCTTCAGGTGACCCTCCTTCCCCTCCTTCTCCTCTTGCAACCCCCTGGCTGGCTGTGGCAGGACTGGGAGGGTGCACATGAGTCCTCAAGCAAGCAGCCGGTCTCAGCCAAAGTGCAGCAAAGGTGCACATGGGGCAGGTGGCTATTTGCTTGAGGGTCTCCCCTCTCGTGTGCACAATCACGGCCCCACTGTAGCTGGCCAGGGGGTCACGAGAGGAGAAGGAAGGGGAGGAGGGAAGCCTCCACCGCGGCTCACACTTGTTTCTCAGCCAGCCTGGATTTCCAAAAAGTTGCCAAGAAGAAAGAAAAGGAGTAGCAAAGAGCCGCAAGGAGAGTCTGCTGGGCTATCCGAGAGAATGAGTAAACACACACACACACACACACACACACACACACACACACAAAGAGAGAGAGAGAGAGAGAGAGAGAGAGATATTCAGACACACATGACATAGAGAGAGAGGCACACAGACAGACAGACAGACAGAGAGAGAGAGATACAGAGAGAGGGGGAGACCGGATGATGGGTGAGCGTCTTTGGCAAGGGCACTCCAACTTTCTCCAAGCCTGATCCCTGGAGTGGACATGCGAGGTTCAGTGGGGCCAGCCCCCTTTTCCTGCTGCCCTGAGCTTCTTAAAACCGTGGCTGGGTACTGCAGGCCTGTCTCTCTTTCCGTCATCCCATCTTCCAAGATCCCATTCCCACCCCACTAGTCCTCATGTTAGCAAGGCCGGCATCAGTCATGGCTGGGTTGGGCCAGTGTCTTGGGGCAGACAGCAGGTTGCATATCTCCCCAAATGACCGAGGCATGCCAGCACCAACAAGGGCCAGAAGAAGCTCCAGCAAGAGTGAAGTGCTGGAGAATCAGCCCCGGCCGCTTCTCTATCTTCCGCTGTCACCCCTACCTTCTCAGGCCAGGCGAGGAGTGACTGGGAGGGGAGGGCGAGGGGCGGGGGCCAGCCAGTGATTGGACAGGGAGCTGCAGCAGAGGGCCAAAAGAGCTGCATGCAGCTCCGGAGCCACGGGTTGCTGACACCCAGGCTAGACAAAGAAATATATGTTCCTAATATGTATGGTCTTTTATATATAGGAATTGTTGCTTTAAAGATATTTAACTGATTAAAACTAGCAATTTATTTTATCTGGATTTATAGTTTGGAATACAAACCATATCTATTCGATACTCCATGCCATTCATTCTTGCTTTAGCATCATCAAGCCTTGATTAAGTTGGGTAATAATCAATCACTGCTAAAGAATTAAATGTTAGATTCACTTAAACGTAAACATGGAAATATCAATATCCCAGTCTTAAATATTAAAACATACCAATCTGCATTTAAAGACTTGGAAAAGAGTTTTTAAAAAATTAATCTGGACTAATTCTAGGATAAGTGGTTAAGGAAGGTATGGAGACCTCTCCTACAAACTGTTTTCTGAATTCTTCCCTGATATATTCATTGCTAGTCCTATTAATTTCTACTGTTGTTTATCTTGCTGATTTTTTTTATTGCATCTTATTTCTAATTATATTACATTTTCCCCATTTTTCTGCATTCTATTTTGGTTTACTTTCTCACAGCTGTTGAAGATCAGAAACAAAATCTTACTTTTTTAATGATTCATTATATAGCCACTAAAAACCAAATATTTCCTAATAATCAAAAGACAATTGTATCTAAGTTGTAACCCAGAGGATTTGGGCATGCAATCTCTTAGCCCTGCAAAGAATTAATGGATAGCTTACAAATTTGATGCATTGTGGAAGCTGAAATGTTCTAAAGCTTGCACAAAAATAGAATATTGATTTAGATTGATTATGGCTAGTCTTACACATGATTTATATTGATATTACTGGAATCAAAATACATAAAATTACATTCCTAATTTATCTCACTGAAAGCTTCCATGCCATCACTGATCTTCTCTTTTTGGATAATTGCTTGAGGAGAATCATCTTTATGCTATGACCAAATAAGATAATCTGATTTGGTGGATTGGAAGCTCCTTTGTAGGAATGTCTGTTTCTAGTTATCCCTATATGCAAACTACCACCAAGCAAAAATAGGCATAGGTTTGTTTCTTCTGGGAAACAAAATGGGATATCATATCATTAAGTATGACCAGTTTAATTGTAGAGAAAATAATCACGCTAATAGGCATGAAATCCACTGGTCAAAGAAAACAATTGCTACTGTTAGCTGTAGAAAACATTGCCAAGTGGATTTTCAGCAATGAAACATAATTCTTATTACATATGTTCATAATAAAGTTGGTAAAAGATCATTAACAAAAGATAATGGCTTTTCTGTCAATTGAATTGTTCATATACAATGCATTGAGCTGGTAAAACTATGTCTTCTGACAGATGTTAAATATTTTATCAGGTTTTTCCCCATGTACTTATATATTTTATTTATATTTACATCATCTGCACTATCATATGTTATTACATGATCTTACTGGTATGTTTGAGTCTTAAGATAATTATCATATAGATATATTCAAGAAAATGTTTTAATTTTCTGAAGTGCATATTTTTTTAAAAAATAGACAAGATAGAAGCAGTTAAGGAGCAGTGCAAATATGCAATTAGTTGATTCTTACACACCAGATAAAATACAGTGCAGAGTCACTTCAAGAATCTCTGCCTATATTAAAATTATCGGTTGATCAGCCAGTTACAAATCCATCTGGCAAGTGATGTTCTCTAACCCACATTTTTCTGTTTTATCAAGTAATAGGTTATGGTCTACTTTATCGAATACCTTACTGAAGTCCAAGTAAATTATATCTCTCTTCTTTGTGGCAGCCCCTCAAAGACTGGAACACTGGTATCATGTCACCCCAATTCTTCTTTTCTCTGGACTAGCCATACTGGTCTACTAATTTAGTCACTTTGTCAAAGAATGAAATGAGATTGGTTTGGCATGATTTGTTCTTAACAAATCTGTGCTAACCTTTAGTTATAACTTTATTTGTTTCTATATGTTTGCAGAACTGTTTTTTGATTATTTTTTCCAGTATCTTTCCAGGTATTGATGTTAAGCTGATTGGTCTGTAGTTTTCTGGGTCTGTTCCCACCCCCCCTTTTTTTAAGATGAGAACCACACCAGCTCTTTTCCAATCCTCAGGTAGTTACCCATTGTTCCAGAAATGGAAATGTACCTTTCCATTTTTGAAAGGTATGTTACAATGATTCTGAGATAACATCTGTCAGTTCCTTCAGAATTCAATTCACCCAGTGAATAATTAAATAACCTGAGGTAGACAGAATTTGTTGTTAATTTAGAAACACAAAGGGAGCACTGATTGCAAACAATTGGAATGTAGATTAGCAAACAGTTACTTTCATCAAACCAGATATTTTTTGATTTGGACCTCAGAACATGTTGATATTTGAGTATACCTGTTTGCATGTTACATGAACAAATATTTTGATATAATAATCTTTGAAAAGATTATCACCAGTTGCTTAAATATGCAAAAGACACAATCTTTGTACTTTAGATTCAAAATATCTTCCTTGCTCTCTACTGTATATATTTGTTATAAAGTTCTGCAGCCAGGGGAAAATGCTCCATATTTTTTTATTCAGATCCACTAGGGGATTATTGGTGAGATTTAGAGTCAAATCTGTGTTCATCCATAAAACTGAGATCATTCTCAGAATAATAACAGAGAGATGGAAATGTCCGCCTTTTAAGATGCTTAAGAAAGATGTGATATATGGTTGTATCTAAATGTTCACATTAGTCTTTTGCTATTGAGCCGTTTACACACACACACACACACACACACACACATCTATCTATCTATCTATCTATCTATCTATCTATCTATCTATCCACAGAAAATAATGATATGATGACGTTTTCTACTTGTACTCTATTACTTTATATGATTTGGAAATAGGTTAATTTTATTTAGTGAAAGAACTAAATAAAGTTAAATGATCTCCAGTACTTAATGAACCACTCTAGTATTCTGCTCACAGTTCACTAAAAGCAAGAATGGGAAAAAAGCAAAATATATTTTTCAGTTTCAAGGGAAATGCGTGCTAAATATTATACTGTATATAATTAAATATATTTTAAAACCATAAAAGCAAAGGTCTCTAATATATCTCATGCATTTAAGAATATTAAAATATATTCTTACAGAAGCTTAACATGAGACATAAACTCAAATCAATAATCTTTGTGATGATCTTTTAAACATGTAGTAGCTCGTCACAGATACTTTCCACATTAATTGTAGTATCAACAGAATTCAATAATGAAAAATATTCTAATAGTAGAAACTGGTAAAAATAAATAATAGCTTTTCATGTAAGAATGCTGGCAGTCTAAGAAGAATCCATTTTGACTGTATTTGTAATATGAAACTAGGGCAAAAATGCCACCTCTTTTATAACTAAAAGAATTCTAACGAGATTATAAAACCAATATCCTTAGTTCCTACTTGCTACATAGAATGGCCAGTCATTTTTGGTAGAATAAAATATCTATGGTTATAAACACATGGTGCAGATTTTCCTTTATTTCAAATGAACTACCTATCTTACCATTGTAACCATTTTCACATTTATTTCCAGTTTTTCTAAAAACTGAAAATAAATTAAATAGAAACATGACACAGATTGAGTTAATTATTATAGATTCGATTTCTGTTTTGTAATTGCTAATCTCAAAATATCTTGATTCTTATGGGCATCTTTCAAAACACGTTCCAAATTATCCAGTTTATGTAAAACATAGATTAAAAATAAAAGGGGGGGGAGAGGGGGGAGGGGAGGGAGGGAGAGAGAGAGGAAGGGAAGTATCTGCAAAGTTTCAAGAAAACTTCTGGGCATGAGATAGACCAAATAAAAAAGATTAATATCCTGCTAATGTCACCACTGCATCTGACAAAACATTCCCAAGGTAATCAAGATAATCCATTGCTACATTGGGATTATATCTTGGCTTTGAGTCTGCTGTTTATTTTAAGCACTTTATTAAGAGGTCACCATTGATTTTGTGCCATCTTTGGGTAAGTTTATTTCTTGGAATTTTATAAAAATTGCTGACTTGTCTTTTAGACTTTAACTGCTGGAACTTTAAACAGAAATAAATCAGAACTTACATTAAATTTTGCTGGCAGTATGTGGATGCCTCTGTTCTGAATTACTCAGAAAATGTACGAACACTTCATAGGGCAGAGTTTACTTTTCTACAATTTATGACTGAAATGATTTCAAAGACTGCAACTCTATTGCAAGGACAAATTCCACACCTATTTTTTTCACTACTGTGAACTACAAAAATAATTCATTCTATTGCCTTTATTTCCTGATTTAACTTAATTTATTCCTTGATTTAGCAAGGCATGCATTTTGGGTACTGATTTCTATGAGGAACATTTTCAGCTGTTGCTTCAATAAGGTGCACCTTGGTTTTGGGTTTAATGCCTTCTTAGTTACATGTACAAGTAAAATGATTCAACTGAATGTTCTCAGGATGTCCTCCACACAAAGGTTTAGAAAATACTCCAGATTTAAAATCCCTCTCCTAGGAGGAGATTAGAACCGAAATGTATCTGTCAGATGCCGATCTTTGTGAAATTTCATGCAGCACTTGGCACCACTATACAAGGGATTCCATCTGTCTGTTTTTATTCATTCCCAAATTACCCTTTTGGCCACAGCATTTTTGCCAAAATAAAACACCTTTCATGTCATTTTACAGCCACTTATATGGCCCCTGGATGATTTGGCTTCTAAATACTTCTATTATCACTTCAGTTTGATTCAGAATTTAGAGTGTAATAGATGAAACATTTAGTATCCAAGTTCATATCATTTAAGTTTATGCTCTGGAAAGCTATACAAAGAAGTGAATGCCAGTGTAGCCTCAGATTATTGCACGGCAAATGATATGGAATAGTTTGTCTCTGGAATAGATATACTGAGATAAGAAATTAGCTATCATTTAAATGATATGATGCCTGTAAAAGTTGTGGGTTTTGGACCTTCCAGGGATATAAAATATGTGAGATTGTTTAATTTGTTTGTATTTTCTGTTTAAAACCAGAATTTAACTGCAAAAAAAAGAAATTTCTGCCTTTAACATCATTCTTACCACAACACTATTGCAGGATTATCTTATTTGTGTGTAAATAAACATTGTGGCTTTTTATTTTATTTTTATTAAGAATGAAATGATGGTTTCTCATGAGGATATCTGTCCATTTGAGTTGTATGGTTTCCATTACTTCATTATACAGTTATGGCAGAATTACGTATGGTATTATTATCCATTGGATTGTGTATCCAAGATTATTTGAGAAAAATAAAATAATTCAAATATTGTAATTCAATATTTCAAATGATTCAAATATTGTAAATGGAACTACCATCAAGCCTACTTTGATATCCCCACATCAAAAAAAAAAAAAAAGATAAGCTGGCTCAGATTTTGGTGCTGTGAAGTCAAGTGCATGGTTCTTGTTTTTCTAAAGAAAAGTACTGGGCTGAGCAATGTAAAAAACTGGAGGAAGCAGCCATGAGAGATCACTCAAGAGAATGTTTCACTTATGTGAAGAAGGCTAGAAACCCTTTAATGGCAAGAAAGGCTATAATCAGAGGACGTGATGGGCAGGAATTGCATGACCAACAAGCAATCAGAGAAAGATAGCAATATATGCCAAACAACTTTACACAAATGAGAAACAAGGCCAAACCCTAAAAGTAGAAACTATCTACAGAAATGTAATCAGATATCCTAGAGGAGTGGGCACTCAACTAGTTGCCTAACCCTGAAGCCCCAGGAGTTGATGGAATTCCTGCAGAGTTGCTGAGACCACTATCAACAAAGCACTGACAAAGCACTGTATGGAAGCCTGGTCAATGGCCAAAATAATGGGAAAGGTCAATATGAGTAAAATTATCTGTCGAGTCCTACCGTTCCTCGACAATGCTGACGCGCTATGGAGATGGCGGCGGGAGGAAGCTCTGAAGCACACGGGGGGTGTAATGATTGCAGGGGGTGTCTAGGCGGACGAGTCTCGGGGTGCAGGGTGGAGGGACTGGCGGACACACCGGTGATAGGGGATATCTTTGATGAACTGCTGGAGGTGCGCACAGACAGCCCACGCCCCGCCCAGAAGCCCTATTAGGGCAGGGGTATGTTTAGAAGGGTGACGTCTGCATGGAGGGATATTTAAACCTCCCCTGCGTCAGGGGGGATAACGCCGTTTTCGAGCCGCTTGGAGTTCGCAGCATGTACCTGACGCCAGCGCGCAATAAACCATCATACCAGAGAGCTGAACGGTGTTGGTGTTTGTGTTTTGTGGCGCTCGGCCACAAACGGGAAAAGGAGGAAAGGAAAACAGCGTTCACTTCCCTAGCACGAGATGGCGGAAGGTGTGGATACCAGCGTGGTGACGGCAGCCAATGGGGAAGAGAAGCGGGCGGACAATCCAGCGAGTCCCGTGGAGCCCCAGGCACCGGTAGTACGCCCCAAGGAGCGGGTACGGAGCCACAGTCAGGGGGAAGCGGAGCTGGACGTTGGGGCAGCAAGGGGCGGGACTTCCCACCAGATGACCGGAGATTAGTGGCGCAGCCCTGCCCTAGCCGGCTCAAAGGAGACTGCCCCATGGGATAGTGAGCGGTTCTAGCATTGGAGAGAGAGACGGTAGATGGAAGATGACGATGGGGACTGGAGCTAATCCACCGGCTTGGCCCCATCTACCATTGACATACTTCAGGAAAAGTTCAGGGAAGCCAGCTTCCGGGATGCCCCTTCATGGCAGCCTTGGATGGCAGGGACGGAGCCCAGCGCTACTCGACGAGAGGCATCGAAGTCATCAGGGGCAGAGACTCGGTTCCGGCTAGCAAGTCCAAAGTTGCGGTTGGGCCCCGGAACCAGAGGGGCAGGGAACACTAAGCCTGATACCGTACAGCAATTCAACCCCCTTCCGACTCCGGGAGTGGGTTTGGGTCCCGGGGTTCTTCGTACTGGTCCAGGGACAGGCGGAGGAGTTCGGCCAAAGGGTATCATGAGCAACCCAGTGGGGCCCCAGGGGTTTCCTGGACCAACCCCTGCACTTCCGGGGTATCCTGGGCAGGGTCCAACAGGGCAACCCAGAGTGTGGGGTCCTCCCACACTCTGGGTATTTATGCAATTAATTAATGAAGTCCTCCACGAATTTCTTTATCGCGGTGTCCTGGTATACCTCGACGATATCTTAATATACACAAAAACCATGGAAGACCATGTCGCGCTTGTTCGCCAAGTGTTACAATGGTTGCTGGAGGCTAAACTATATGTTAAGGTATCGAAATGTGAGTTTCACCAAACCCGTCTTGATTATCTTGGATACCGCATTTCGAAGGACGGAATAGAAATGGACCCCAAGAAAGTCACTACCGTGCTGGGTTGGCAGGCTCCGGGAACACGCCGGCAATTACAGAGCTTCCTGGGCTTTGCTAATTTCTATCGCCAATTTATCCCGATGTTTGCCCATATAGCTCTACCCCTAACCAATCTCCTACGTATGAAGGGAACAGGAACCGCATGCCCAGGACAACGCTTGGAGTGGACACCAGAATGTCAGGGGGCATTTGAACAGTTGAAACGGTGCTTTGCAGAAGCTCCAGTACTTCGTCATCCTGATCAATCCAAACCATTTGTGGTACAGGCGGATGCAAGCAACGTAGCGGTTGGGGCTGTGCTACTCCAAGCAGATGAAACTGGTCACTTACACCCTTGTGCTTACACCTCAAAGAAATTCAATAGCACAGAACGGGGGTGGGCTATATGGGAGAAAGAGGCTTTCGCTGTTCCGTGGGCCCTCCTCACCTGGCGTCACATCCTAGAGGGGGCAACAATACCCTTCGAGGTTTGGACCGATCATCGTAATCTGATGGCATTACAGGCACCTAGAAAACTGTTGCCCAAACAGGTACGCTGGGCCCAGTATTTCCAGCGGTTTCGATTCACATTACGGTATGTGCCAGGTGGGAAAAACTTCTTGGCCGATGCTTTATCACGGATGCCCCAGTTCCATAGTAAACAAGACGAGATTATACAAGCTATGGTTCCAGGGGGGACGTCCGGAGAAGTAGGGAGGGCACTTTGGCTTGATCAGTATACTGATTGGGAGGACAGTCTAAAACAGAAGTTAGGCCAAGACGAGTGGTTACGAGCAATACACAGGTACTCACGCACCGTGACGGCCTGGCATGGAAGGGAGATAAGTTGTACATACCAAAGGATATGCGTATTGCTGTATTGCAATGGTGTCATGACAGTAAAACCGCCGGCCACTTTGGTTTTCTAAAAACACTCCACCTGACATGAAGGCAATTCTGGTGGCCACAGATGAGAAGGGAGATTGAGGAATATGTACGTGACTGTTCTACATGCACCAGAACCAAACCACGAACCGGCAAGCCCTTGGGTCTATTGCAGTCGGTGGCTACTCCCCACCAACCTTGGGAGGAGATTGCGATGGATTTCGTGGTAGACCTCCCAGAGAGTAATGGAAACACAGTCATATGGACTGTCATAGACCTGTTTTCCAAACAGGCTCATTTTATACCCTGTACTGGGTTACCGTTGGCCCGAAAATCAACCAAATTATTCATCCAACACATATATCGGTTACATGTTGTTCCCCGACGGATTATTTTGGATAGGGGGGTTCAATTTACGGCTCACTTTTGGCGGAATTTCCTCCGGGCCATTGGTTCAACCCAGGGCCTTAGTTCCGTGTTCCACCCCAGTACGAACGGAGCGGCTGAACGGACAAATGCCATGGTGGAACGGTACCTCTGCTGTTATATTTCATATCAACAAACAGATTGGGTGTCTCTGTTACCTTTTGCAGAGGTAGCGTATAATAATACCGTACACAAGAGCACAGGCTATACACCATTCCGAGTCGTGGCAGGAAGAGACTTCACCGCCATCTCAGAGTTAGACCAAACATTGGAGACACCGGTTATGCCACAAGAGTGGGCCAATAAAATCCAAACATTGTAGCCTCAGGTGTGAGACACACTCGATAAGGCAGCTCGTGAATATAAAACTCAGGCAGATACAAGAAGGGCACCACCACACCCTTGGAAGGAAGGAGACATGGTATACCTGTCCACCAAATACATTAAGTTACGGGTACCCAATCAGAAATTAGGGCCAAAGTACTTAGGACCCTTGCCTATAGTAAAGGTGATAAACCCGGTCACCTTCGCGTTGAAACTACCTCCTTTATTGGGGAAAATACACCCCGTTTTCCATTGTAGTCTTCTTAAACCCATAACGGGAAACCGTGATACCCCCCCCCCACGTCCTGGTCCTGTTATAGAGGGACATTACGAAATAGATGAGATTCTAGATTCAAAGGTACAGTGGGGAAAACTGAAATATCTTGTCCGGTGGAAAGGGTATCCCTATGAAGAAGCGTCCTGGGTGTTCGCTATAGACGTTAAGGCCAAAAAATTAGTGACTCACTTTCATAAAACCCATCCCCTCAAACCACGTACAGGTACTAATCGCTGAATTCTCTGTTGCAGAAGGAGGCCTGGTGAAAGGGGAGCCGCCGGTTGAGTCCTACCATTCCTTGACAACGCTGACGCGCTATGGAGACGACGGCGGGAGGAAGCTCTGAAGCACACGGGGGGGTGTAATGGTTGCAGGGGGTGTCTAGGCGGACGAGTCGCGGGGTGAAGGGTGGAGGGACTGGCGGACACGCCGGTGATAGGAGATATCTTTGATGAACTGCTGGAGGTGTGCACGGACAGCCCACGCCCCGCCCAGAAGCCCTATTAGGGCAGGGGTGTGTTTAGAAGGGTGACATCTGCATGGAGGGATATTTAAACCTCCCCTGCATCGGGGGATAACGCCGTTTTCGAGCCGCTTGGAGTTCGCAGCGTGTACCTGACACCAGCGCGCAATAAACCATCATACCAGAGAGCTGAACGGTGTTGGTGTTTGTGTTTTGCAGCGCTCGGCTCGGGAACCCTGAGATTATCTTTCAGATGCTTCACATTTGAACTGAAAGGTAGAAAGATGGCTTCCAGGTCTGACATTCTCTTGAAAATAATCCAGTAACATTTGAATCCAATCACCAACAGAGAACTGCCTGATGTACAAGCGGGATTTTGGAAAGGAAGAGGAACATGCGATCATATTACCAATCTCTGTTGGATGATGAAAAAAGCCAAGCCAAAAGACTTCTAAATGTGTTTCATTGACTACACAAAATTTGTTGACTGTGTTGACCATGATAAGCTCTGGAACTGCCTCAAAGAACTCATGATATCATCGCACCAGATCCAATGTGGAGACACAAAATGGTTCAGAATTGGAAAAGCTCCTTGGCAAGGTGCATCTTTTCACCTATACTATTCAACATGTACACAGAAACAGTTATGAGAAATACACATTTGGAGGACTCTACCATTGGGGTTAAAATTAGTGGTAGCAATATCAACAACTATCAATATGGAGATAATACAACATTGCTCACAGAAAGTAAGGAAGACCTGGAGTGACTAATTCTGAGAGTCAAAAATGAAAGTGAAAAATTTGGATTCCACCTTAAACATCAAGAAAACAAAGATAATGACAATTGCAGAGAATACACAAGTCAGTGTGCAGATTGATGATGAGACCATCAAAACAGTAAAGGAATTCATCTTTATGGGTTCTAAAATCAACCAAAGAGATAACTGCAGCCCTGAGATAGAAGATGTATAGCACTTGGAAGAACTGCAATATCTGGCATAAATAACATCTGAAAGATAAAGACATCAGCTTCACAACCAAATGTAGATGAGTCAATAATTTTTCCAGTTGCTACTTACAGCTGCAAAACTTTGATTCTGAAAAAGGCAGACAGAAGAACATGGATGCCTTTGAACTGTAGTGCTGGAGGTGACTATTCTGCATCCCATAGACTGCATAAATAACAAACAAGGAAGTCCTAGACCAAATCTCACCAAAATTATCATTCGAAGCCAAAATTGCCAAACAGAAACTGTCAAACTTTGGTCATGTCATGAGAGATGATTCACTTGAAAAGTCAATCTGGGAATGATCAATGGAAAAAGGAGAAGAGGCTGCCCTAGTACCCACTGGCTGGACCCTATAAGGGATGACACCAAGATGACCAGGGTGGATCTGAAGGAGACAGTGTGAGACAGAGGGGCATGGAGCATACTGATCAATAGAGTGGCTAAGAGTTGGACATGACTGAATGCCTGATGAAGATGATGATCTATATACTACAGAATAGAAGATAGAATTTTTGAAATTAGCTCCATTATTATCATTGCAACATTGATCAGAAAGGCAACACCAATTTTGAAACCTATATCTTCTTCAAACATTATGGTTAAATGAGGCACTCTGGAAACTAAGCAATAGCAGTAGCAGTAGAAGATACCAAGTCACTAATCTGAAGCAGAAGATGAGGCTAATATGCCAAGCCCAAATACTTCTGGAGAAGAGATTTGAGGTCTCCAGTTTTTTTCCATTAGAGCTTAGGCATTTCTCTACATCCCCTTTACAGCAACTGCTTATCTTTCCTTTTTAGTGAAAAACTGAGAAAAAAGAGAACAGAAGAAAGGACTAGTAGCTAAGTGTTGGAATTGTTGCTTGCACATAGTTCTAGAAGAAAGATAGTTAAAGACTTTCAAGAGACAGAAGGAAAGAAGAGACTTTCTTGTGGAAAGTTTAGACACTCTGATATATACAGTACATTTCTGTTTTTCCTTAATTCTTATAAATTTATATATTAAAGTAAGTTCTCTGTATGATACAATTACTTTTACTTGTTAGACACTCTCTCTTATAACTGAGTATCAAGCAATCATATGTGATTGCTGTAGAGCAGGACTGTCAAACTCCCGGCCTGTTGGCCGGGTGTGTCACCTACTGGCCACACACACACATGGTTTAGTAAAGGGGGGGGGGAAGTCCTGATATGTAATGTGATGCCGCCGTGATGATATGAGTTTGACACCCCTGCTGTAGAGTTTGACTGCCATGGGCTAGTAATGAATGATGTCATAAACATTGTACAATATAATACATTAAATTAAAATTGCTAATAAAGTACAATGTAAAACACTAGAAGAAGAACTCTGGGCTATATAAATACTTTATGACTCTATTTTGTGGGATGATATGGAAGTTATCAAATTGATTTTAGCCAACCAGAACTTGTAAAATGATTCATAGGAGTAGATAAATTTACTCTCCTATTGAAGCTGCTTGTGGAAGAGTTCTATTAATGCAGTACGCAGTAAATCTTAACTGGAATAACTAAAAGTAATAGCTACATTAAATATTATATGTAGTAAGTTTTATCTGCTAATTTTAAATATATCATATTTTAGAGTATTTAGTAGAATATTATTTTGGCAGGACAGATGTGCTACAAGCCAAGGAAACATTAATCTCTGATGTTTATAATCAAACTGAAAACTAATATGGCAATTTAAACTTTATATCTCATAAATTGCTTTAAATAAACAGTCTTGGCCCACCAGTCTTTTTCCCCTTTCTATACTACCAGAAAACTTCTATTTACTGCTGTAGACAGGAGCCACATATTGCTCAGAATTAATTTTATTTCTAGTCAAGAATCACTTCCTGATTTGTATTTATGATTTTATTTTTGTTGGTGCTGCAAGATATAGAATAATTTCAGACAGCAACTTTTGTTCATTTGTTGCTTTTTGTGCTGTATTCAATAGCTCCCAAGAAGCCTATAATGTATTCAATAACTTTCCAGAATCCTATGCTTGAACATATATGTAATGTTCTTTCTGGGGATTTAAATATTTAACATCAGAAATCATGACACAGTTAACGGGCAAAAATATGTTAGTAGTAATGATACTAACAAAAATAAAATAACCTGTTGGAAACATTTGCTACGACATTGACCTGAAACTAATAGTTCTTACCACAATTGTCAATTATTTAGAATAAAGGATATTTATTTTATTTCATTGTGAATTATTTTATTGGTATAATTGCCAACTCTTGCTCTAAACTGTAGACTTCAATTCCCAGAATCCCTAGTCAACATGGGCACTGCTGAACATTGAAATTCACATATACGGAAGCTATGAAGATTGAGAAACACTTCTTTAAAGTAATTGTCTGTAAACTGAAAAAATTCTATTTCCAGAGCTGCAGTGAGAGCATGATATGCACTTACTGAATGTCACCTCATAATCTCAATGCTTCAGCGCTCGGATCAATATAATTATTGTTTGTCATTTACACCAAGGTTCACTCCATTGACTCAATCAGTCACCATGCATGAAGTTATGAGAAACACTTCCACAATGCAACAGCTTCATATAAAGGCAATCAACTTTGCCACCTACTAATCTCATGGTTTATGTGTCTCAGTACCAGCTACACTCAGTGATTTTTACACATTTACAGTTGAGATAGGAAAGAATGAAGTTTCTTGCTATAAAAACCTGATCTTGAACTAAACCACTTTTAATAGTACCAAAATCGAAAGCTTAATGAAGAATATGAAAAAGAATCTAGTCTTTAAATGGAGCAAATCATGGACTCCAGTCATAGATCAGAAGATACAGCACAAATATGGAGCTGCAGTAAGGATTTTCTAGCTCTTCCATCTTTTTTAAAAATTATAGCTCACATTGGCATGCTTGTTGGAGCTTCTGTGAATAGCAATCAGTGGTATGAGGATGATAATTTACTATTACTGATTTAGGCTCTACATCCACTCCAAAGAGCACTTTGTTCAGTCTTTCTACTTAAGGTGTCTGCATGGAAATGCATCAACAACAGTCAACAGTCTTCTATTAAGTGAAATGTCCAAAATTAGCATAGCATTCTTTCATGTTACATTGTTTGATGTAGAATCATAGGACTGGAAGGGATATTGGAATTCTTATAGTTTAGCTTTCTGCCCAAGGCAGGATACTTTATATATCCCAGACAAATGGCTGTCCAATCTCTTCTTGAAAACCTTTAGTGGACTCTTCCGGTGGGACTGCGACATCGCCGGACGCTTCTTTTTGAAGCGCCTACCCAGGGCTTCGTAGAACCGCAAGAACAGCGACTATCAGCTGTCTTGAGGTTTGAAAACTTTCCCCCTGGTATGAGGGGGGAAAGTGAGTAGACGGGTGGGGTAGAGCTCCCTGAGAGTGCCAGATTTTACTCATAATCTGGCGCTCGAAGATGAGAGCTCCCCATTAAGCCTGTCAGTACTCCGGACCCTGGATGTCTCTGCTTTGCAGAGCTAGATGTCGTTACCATCCCAGCAACCAACTTTAAACAAATACTCTTTGAATCAAGCTGGCGGAGCACAAGCTGCATGAATGAAACAGCAAGTATTTTTTTTTCTTTTTAACTCCAAAGATTTACTTTCTTTAAAAGATTTTCCCTAAGCTGAAAGTGAAAGCAAGATGGCGTTTGAGTTTCAACGGGGCGTGAAGAAGTGAAAGTTAAAAGTAATTACTGACAAGCCCCTGTTTGAAACGTAAAACTCCTTTTTGAAAAGTGGATGAAACAAGAAAGGATGTAATAATAATAATTGAAGCAGCAATACAAATTACAAATTGTAAAGGGTCTTTTTTTTCTTTTTGATACTCTTTTTTTTCCTTTTTTCCCCCTGTCCTTCTGGAAGGGAAGGAAGAAGGGGGGCAAGATGGCTGGTCTTTTTGAAAGCAAAGAAAGTAAAGGAGGGTTAATTAACCCTCAATGGTCTGATTTTGAGGAAGCTTTGAGCTCAATTACCTCTGCTTTATTGAAAAGAATTGATACTATATTTCAAGCTTCTCAAGCTGGAAACAATGAAATACATGGAAATACTGAGTTGCAATCTAGCAGTGGGGGATTGAATGAAAAGTTGGAAGATGGAAAAGAACGACAACAGATCATAGCAGTTTTTACTGAGGAGAGAAAGATGAATGCTGTGCAGAATAAGGAGCAAGAAATTTTGGAAGCTGATGAGATTTGGGTTACACGAATTTTTTTTTTATAAAACCCAATCTGCATTTAAAGAGCTGTTTTCAGAAGAAGTTACTTTTCTGCAAAAATTTTATAATATGCAATCCCAAAAATTGCAAAATTTTACTGGAGTCAAAAAAGGCAGAGGGATCAAAGTTAAG
>WNWU01013417.1:971771-1026187 GCA_012654045.1 Ptyas mucosa | reverse complement strand
CAAAATTTTACTGGAGTCAAAAAAGGCAGAGGGATCAAAGTTAAGAAAGTTCGTAAAAAGGAAAAGAAGAAAGACTGGAAAAATGGAAAATAACCCTGCTTGATGAGATGATGGTCCTTAAAAAGTATTGTTTAACTGTTTAAAGATTTTGAATTTTTGAAAAAAAAATAATAAACAGACAGCAGTCTAATGCCAGTTAACTAAGCGATGAGCAACGATGAGGAGGCAACCTACAGCTGTATTGGAATATTTTGAGAAGAATAAACAGATCACAGCAATGCTGGAGGGTTGGGCTGTGAAATATGCCCTGACTAGAATGATTTGGAATATTTTATTATGGACTGTTATAAATTTGGACTTAACCACAATCGCAGAAGTTTCATTGAATATAGTACATTGGAGTTTCCTGTTTGATGGTAATAAATATAAGGCAAAAAGACTATGGACCTAGGGCAAATGCAGGTGATCTGGTGGTTTCCCTAATATGTCTGATGAATTTATTAATCTAATTTTTGACTGGATTTGATGGATACTATTTCAAATATAATTATAAAGTCACTCGGGTTTTTTTTTTTTTATAAAGAAGCAATTTTTATTCAGGTGGGTAGACGCAAATGAAGATATTCTATATGCTGTTGGAAGATGTGAAGACAAGAAGATTAGCAACTGGTTTAATCTAGTATGAAGAATTTAAATGTTTGATATAGTTATTAAATGATGTTTTTAGTTGATTTGTTAATATGTATTGATAAATTAATAAGAGGTTTGATTGTTATTATTTTTTTTTATTAAGTGTCTTAATTATAATTGGATCTTAATGGTTTAAAAGTGGAGGACGGAAGAGTTTATATAGTATTTTATTTTAAATTTGGGGGTTTTGAATGAGGGTTTTGTTGTTGTTGTTGTTGTTGTTGGTTTTTTTTTGTTTGAAATGAAAGAAGTTATAAAATATCTTGTTAAATTGTATAGACCTAATAATTTGTTAAGTATTAATTAGCTAAATTGAGTAATGATAGGTTTGATTAGGTAATACTTAATTGTTTTATTAATTGCTGTAATTATAAATGGAGATTAATTTTGTTGAATTAGATGGAATAAGGAGAAAGAAGACTTGCTTTCCTTTTATCTATTTGTTTAATGATTATGATTATGATAAGTGTGAAATGGAGTTTAATTTAGAGAATTTGAGCTGTATTTTATCTTGTATTTGTTCTGGGAAGTCGGGGGGGTGGTTGGGGAGGGGGGAGAAAATGTATGTAAAACTTTTAAAACTTTTTTAATAATAATAAAAAAGAAAACCTTTAGTGATTGAATTGTGAATACTCCATTCACAATTCCAGGAGGTAAACTGTTCCATTTATTAATTATTCCCGCTGTCAGGAAACTTCTCTGTAGTTCCACATTGGCGTTCTCTTTAATAAGCTTCTACCCATTGTTTCTTGTTGTCAGTTTTTTTGGACATTAGGTCAATCACCTCTTCTCTATAATAGCTCCTCAAGTATTGGAAGATAGTATCATGTCCTCCCTAATTTTCTTTCTTTCAATAGGCTAGACATACTTTGTTCTCTTAAATGTTCATCATACAGATTAGCCTCTAGAACTTTTATCATATTTGTTGCTTCTCTGTATTCTTTCTAGGGTCTTAGCCTCTTTTTTATATCATGATGACCAAAAATGGATGCAATATTCCAAGTTTGGCTTCACTACTGCAGTATAAACCAATACTACCATTTCTCGTGATCTTGATGCTATCCCTCTGTTGATGCTTAGGACTGCATCGTAGGCTTTTTTGGTAGTTGTAGCAAATGCAGGCTCATAAAACACGTAGATCTCTCACACAATAATTATTGTTGAGCCAGATGCTGCATATTCTATAGCTGTGTATTTGATTTTTCCTGCCAAAGGGCAGGTCTTTACTTATCTCATCTATTTAACTAGATAATTTATGAAGATATTAAGAGCACAAAGCCTAAAACAGAACCTTGGAATACCCCACTGCATGCTTTTTTTCCACATTGATTTAATTCCATTAAGGACTACATAGTGAATATGGTTTGGTCAGTCAGTTGCAAATCTATCTGGTGAAAGTATTGTCTATTTCATGTTGTTCCATCTTACCAAGAAATAGGCTGTGGTCTACTTTGTCAAATTTCTTACTGAAGTTCAAGTAAACAATATCCACATTGTTTCCCTGATTCAATAATTTAGTCACTTTTTAAAAAAGAAGGCAATAAGTTTTGTCTGGCATTATCTATTTTTAGAAATAGAATAACAAAGTTGGAAGGGATGTTGGAGGTCTTCTAGTCCAACCCCCTACTTAGGCAGGAAACCCTAACCACTTCAGACAAATGATTATCCAACACCTTCTTAAAAACTTCCAGTGTTGGAGCATTCACAACTTCTAGAGGCAAGTTGTTCCACTGATTAATTGTTCTAACTGTCAGGAAATTTCTCCTTGGTTCTAAGTTGCTTCACTCCTTGATTAGTTTCCACCCATTGCTTCTTGTCCTACCCTCAGGTGCTTTGGAGAATAGCTTGACTCCCTTTTCTTTGTGGCAGCCCTTGAGATATTGGAACACTGTTGTCATGTCTCCCCTATTCCTTCTTTTCATTAAACTAGACATACCCAGTTCCTGCAACCATTCTTCATATGTTATAGCCTCCAGTCCTCTAATCATCTTTGTTGCTCTTCTATGCACTCTTTCTAGAGTCTCAACATCTTTTTTACATCGTGGCGACCAAAATTGAATACAGTATTCCAAAGGTGGCCTTACCAAGGCATTATAAAGTGGTATTAACACTTCACATGATCTTGATTCTATCCCTATGTTTTATGCAGCCTAGAACTGTGTTGGCTTTTTTGGCAGCTGCTGCACATTGCTGGCTCATATTTAAATGGTTGTCCACTAGGACTCCAAGATCCCTTTCACAGTTACTATTATTGAGCGAGGTACCACATATATCACATGTATCTGTGCATTTTGTTTTTCTTGGCTAAATGTAGAACCTTACTTTTTTCACCATTGAATTTCACTTTGTTAAATAGTGTCCAATGTTCTAGTCTCTCAAGATCCTTCTGTATCTTAAGCCTATCTTCTGGAGTTTTGGCTATTCCTGCCAGCTTGATGTCATCTGAAAATTTGATGAGTTCCTCATCTATCCCTTTGTCCAAGTCATTGATGAAGTTGTTGAAGAGTACTGGGTCTAAAACAGAGCCTTGGGGTATTCCACTGCATACTTCCCTTCATGTAGATGCAGTTCCACTGAACTGCATGAACTGCAGTTCCATACACTACACATTGAGTTTGGTTGGACAGCCAGTTACGAATCCATCTGATGGTGATGCTGTCTAACACACATTTTTCTACTTTATCTAGTAGTAGGTTATGGTCTACTTTATCAAATGCTTTTCTGAAGTCCAAGTAAATTGTATCAACAGTATTCCTCTGGCCCACTAATTTTGTCACTTTGTCAAAGAATGCAATAAGATTAGTCTGGCATGATCTGTTTTTGACAAACCCATGTTGGCTTTTGGTTATTACTTGGTTTGCTTCTAGGTGTTCACTGATTCGTTGCTTGATTATCTTTTCCAGAATCTTCCCTGGTATTGAGGTCAGGCTGATAGGTTTGTGGTTTCCTAAATCTATTTTTTTTCCTTTTTTGAAGATGGGGACTACATCAGCTCTTTTCCAGTCCTCTGGCAGTTCCCCGGTGCTCCAGGATCTTTGAAAGATATAGTTCAGTGGTTTTGAGATCTCGTTTACCAGTTCCTTCAGAACCTTGGGGTGTAATCCATCCAGTCCTGGTGATTTGAACTCATCTAAGGTAACAGGTGTTCACTTACCATTTTCTTCCCTATTTTTAATAAACCAATCCTGGTTTCTGGTCATTGCTTTGTTCACTTCTAGTGCTCACAAATCTTCTGTTTTATTATCTTTTCTGTGATTTTTATCAGGTATTTTTTTGTTAAAAATTATTATAATACAAACATAGTACATATACATCCCCCCCCCAAAAAAAGAAAGGAAAAAGGAAAAGGAAAAATAAATAAAAAGAAACAGTGCAACCCCCACCTCCTGGAGACCATTTCCCCCTCTTATATTTCTTCGTCTATAACAACTAAAAGATATACAATATATTCCAATTGTGCCCTTATCCCTTCCAAAACAACATATATTCTTGAGTAGGTTTATTCCCTTTGCCTTCCACCAATACTGATTTTATAAAATCCCCCATATTTTATTATAATTATTTGTTTTAGTCATTCCTTTTTAAAATTTAATTTCTGTTGTTAATTTATCATTTGTTGCCATACTACAAATTTAATTATACCACTAATTTCTTTGAATATTCCAATTTCATCCCCAATATTTAGCCATCACTAATCTAGCTGCCATTATCAAATTTACAATCAATTTCTTTTTTGTTTCATTTATATCCCGTTTTTCCACCAGCAACAGTAATGCAATTCTCAGTGACATGTATAAATTTACATTAAAAAGTGCTCTAATTTCTCTAAACACCATGTCCCATATTTTTGTGCACTATCACAATTCCACCACATATGTTTATATGTCCCAACCTCTTTCTTGCACCTTGAACAAATATTTGTATATTTACTATCTATTTGATTTAATTTACATGGTGTTAGGTACCACCTCCATATCACTTTACATCCATTTTCCTTAACTCTAACTGACATACTCTTCTATACTCTTCTATTCCAAATATTTTTCCAATCATTATCATTTATTTCTCCTAAATCTGATTCCCAAATTAATTTTAAATCTTTTGCCTACTCTTCTAATTCAGTTAATATTCTATATATTTTTCCAATTCTTCCTTTACCATATATTCATTCATCTCATATTCTTTTTTAATCATTTCAAATTTTGTTAACTACCTTTCTCTTCGAATCTTTCTTCCACTTTTATCAATTTTTCTAATTGTATTAAATTCAACAAATTTAATTTAAAATCTGCTAAAACGTTCTTTAGTTGTCTTATATTCTTTATCTTGTTCTTCTAGTCTTCCCATTTATATATCTGATTTTCTTTTAGTTAGTAATCCATTCTTTGAATTCAATCTTAGGGAATGTCTCCATTTCTACCACCCGTGTTAAAGGAGAAATTCCTGACACTGGCCAGTGTCTTCATTTATTCCATAATTCCATCAAATTTTTTAAAAAGGGATTTTGAATCTTCCGATTTTATCAGGTATTGATATAAAGCTGATTGACCTATAGTTTCCTGGATCTACTTTTTTTCCTTTCTTAAAATCATCTCAATCCTTTGGCAGTTCTTCCATGCTCCTGGAGTTCTGAAATATTTTATTCAGTGGTCCCAAAATTACACTGGCCATCTCTTTCAATCAGTATTTTATTATTACATTACATTATTAACTGTATTATTAATTATTGTGTTAGTATTATAGTACTTTAGTACTTTACATTGCATTATGTTAGCTGTTTATCATCAGAATAATTCTGTGCATGTGCATGTGCATACAAGTGTTATGTGTTCTTTTGTGTATCTTCCTATTGTACAGGAAGGAGTTTTATTTTATAAAATAATATATGTTTTATTTTAAAAATTATAGGTGATATGTTACTATATGAACGGAAAGAAGAAAATCTTTATGGAACTGGGAAATGAGTTTTAATTTGCCATTATTTTCTTCAGTCAGACAGAAGATGTTAAAAATAATACTCAAGCACACGTACTGCAGATCACTGAAGTGCCATTGACAATCAAACTGATTACATTACATCAGAGACTCGGCTCATAATGCTCTCAGCATTCTTTGGATTATCACCACCTGCTTTCTCTGACAGCAATGTAAGAGAAAGAAAGAACAGTGAAGTTATTTTTACCTCTTTCTGCACAATCAAATATAAAACAGTTCATGAATTTGTGTTGATTGTCGGAAAGAATAATTTGAATGAGACAAAGCTGGTACTTTATAATGATTGCAAGGGGAAACTAGAATTGATCTGTTCTCTCTCTCATATCTATCTATCTATCTATCTATCTACCTATCTATCTATCTATCAATCATCTATCTATCTATCTATCTATCTATCTATCTATCTATCTATCTATCTATCACCTATCTATCTATTATTTATTTATTCATTCATCCATGCAACCATCCATCACCAAACTATATAAAGGTCTTTCTTTCACCTGGCACTCTTCACTCTTTACCAGCTTCTTTTGGTTTTTGATTTCTAAACAAGAACTGGTTTAGGTACTGTGTAATAAAATTATTCTTGAACTGCATTATTATGAGAGAATAAACGATTTTAGAAATGAACCACTGGCTTAATGGTTGATGCCACCAAGAGAACTTTGGCTTCCTAAATCATGGTCTGTACTACCTACATGAAGAGCTTTTGGCAAGGGATGGGCTATACCATATAAGAACTGGGAAGACTGTATTCAGAAAAAAACTGGCTCAACTTATCAGAAGGGTTTAAATTAAAAATAAGGGGGGGGGTTGACCAATTTTTAGGATTTTTAGACAACTTTTAGGAGCTTTGGGATTTAATTCTAAGCACAAACTCCAAGATTACTAAACAATGAGGTAGACAGTGATGGGAAGGGATAAAAAAGATATAAAACAGGAGATATAGTAGGAATATTAGCCATAAAGGACTAAAATGCCTATACATTAATGTTTATAGTTTAGAGAACAAACAAGGTGAACTTGAAGTACTAGTACCTAAGGGAAGGTATGATATGATTACTATTACTAAAACTTGGTGGGATGAAACTCATGACTGGAATACATTGATGGAAGGTTACAAGCTATTCAAAAGAAACAAAATAGGAATCAGAGTTGCATTATATGTAAGAGATCACTACATCTCTACAAAAATGTATAAAACCAAAGATGAAATATGGGTCAATATAAAAGGAAAAAAGAATGACATTGCCATAGGCATTTACCACAGCCCCCCAACCAAGTAGAAGAAATATATGAACTTTTGCTAATCAATTAACAAATATATGTAGGAATACAGGACTTTACCTAACCTGATATCAACTGGGAGGCAAGCTCTGCATCAATTGGGAGATTGAACAAGTTCCTAATCAACCTAGTGCCCTCCTCTAACTTTTGTCATCCAAAATTATACTGCCCCTAATTCTAATTAACAGAGAAGAAGTGATAGAGGGGATTAAAGTTGCTAGAACTTTGAGTGACTATTCATATTGGAATTCAATATAAGGCAAACACAAGCAACAGAAGAGAATCAAACCAATGTCTCATTGTACCAAATTCTGAAAGCCATTACTGACTACCTAACAAGAAAAAATCATAAACAACAGAAGAGCTTTTAGATATCAAACATATCTAAAATATAAATAATACATATTCTAATAAGCTATCCAATCTTGAACTGCCTTAGCAAAAAACGTATGAGTTCTCTGGGATACTTCTCTCCTTGAGATGGCTCCATGTGAAATATCAAAACTACTGAATTTGCATCCAAATGTGGATTCTATGTCTTGGTGCACATTTGTTAGGATAGTTGTTTTTATTCAGTTGATTTCCAATTTTTTTAATCCATCACAAAACTGATGGCAAAATAATAAATAGAGGTTGCTTTTGTGGTGTGGACACAATAACTTGGTCCTTAATGCCAATAAGACCAAGGAGCTTATAGTGGACTATAGAAGGAATAGATCAGACATCCAGCCCCTCTTATCAATGGAGACCAAGTGGAGCAAGTTGCCAGTTTTAAGTTTCTGGGTGTTATCATAAAAGAGGATCTGACCTGGGGTGCTCACATTACAGCACTGGTCAAAAGCCGCCCTGAGTCTTCTGAAAAAGGTAGCATATAAATTGAAATAATTAAATTAAATTAAATTAAAAGGGCCCAGCAGAGATTATACTGCCTGAGACTTCTCAGGAAAAAACAATTGAATGAAAAACTGCTGCTGACCTTCTTCCACTACACCATAGAGAGTATTTTAACTTACTGCACCTGTGTATGGTTTGCCAATCGCACAGTGGCAGATAGAACAGCACTGTAGAGGATTAACATCATTGTACAGAGGATCACTAGTTGCCCCCTCTCCTCTTTGGAAGAGCTTTATAGCTCCCGCTGCCTTACGAAAGTTCAAAACATCCATTTCATTGTTTGCATCCTTTTTTAGAACTATTACCATCTGGCAGATAGTACAGGATAATAAAAACAAGAATAAGTAGATTGAAAAACAGCTTCTATCCCAGAGCAGTAACTATATTGAATTCTACTGTATAGTGCAATATTAATGCATTATCAGAGGTTTTCAACTCAATTGTATAGAATGTGAAGGATGTGTGTTTGTGTTTTGTTTTTATAGTTATAATGTACACTGAAGATGACATTTAATTTCGTTGTACGAGATGCAATGACAATAAAGTAAACTAAACAAAACACATATTCCTGTGGAGATAATACTTCAAATATAATCAGAACATTCAGCATTTTATGTTTAGTTCACATAATCTCTAGTAAATTAAGCATCCCATTTACTTACGGGATGATACACATGGTAAATGCATTTGAATAGAATCAGATGGATTTGATTTTTTAAGAAACTTTGTGTTAATACAAATCAAACAGACACAATATAAGAAATGATATACCTTTCTGCAAAGTGTACTATGCTTTCTCGATTGACAGAAAAATATTTTAGATGGTCTCCTTAAGTATCGATATAACAGAATAACAGAATTGGAAGGGACCTTTGAGGTATTCTGGTCCAACCCCTTGCTCAAGCAGGAGACTCGATATAATTTCAGTCAAATGATTGCCCAATCTCTTCTTTTAAAATCTCCATTGTTGGAGTACCTACAATTTCTAGAGGCAAGCTGTTCCTCCGATTACTTGTTTTCATTGTCAAGAAATTTCTCCGTAGTTCTAGGTTGGTTTTCTCCTTGATTTTTCATCCATTACCTTTTTTCTCCCTTCTGATGCTTTGATAAGTAGCTTGACCCCTCTTCTTGTGGCAGCCCCTCAGATATTAGAAGATTGCTATCATGTCACTCCTAGTCCTTCTTTTCACTAGACTAGGCACCCGCAATTCCTGCAACTGTTCTTCATATGTTTTAGCCTCCAGCCCCCTAATTATCTTTGTTTCTCTTCTTTCAACTCTTTCCAGAATCTCAACATCTTTTTTATATTGTGGTAATCAAACTAGATGCAATATTCTAATTGTGGTCTTACCAAGGTGTTATAAAGTGTTATTAAAATGATATCTGGTCACATTTGATTATTTGAGAAGATAACAAGTAGCATATGGGATTCTAATACTTTTAAGAATTTATTTTTAATTAGAAAATTAGTCTGTGATTTCAGCAAATGTTTGTATTAGTAATAGTTACGATTGAAATTCTGTCTTTTTAATGCTTCTTTTTCTGTATCTACTATCTGTAAAGTGACATGTCCATAAGCACCAGATGCAAGTAAAATATTGTTACAATATCCAATATGGGTTGGTCACTGGGAACAGTGGTTTAATTTTTCAAGCTTTCAGACTCATGCTGCAACCCATCTTCAGGGAATTTCTTTCTACCAGAATATGTACTTTGGGCTATTCTATGGACATATTCTGGTAGAGAGAAATTCCCTGAGGATGGGGTCCAGCACAAATTCAAAAGCTCAGGAAACCAAACCTCTGGTCCTGGGACACATATATTTGCTTTCATTCATAAAATATTGTTAATATTGTTTTGACAAATTTATTTTCATTTTTTAGTTTCTTTTGTTGTTCTGGCCTAATTAATACAAATATTTGCTCACATGCTCAAACATGTAGTATTTTGAGGAATAAACTTACTTATCCAAAGCAGACATCTGCTTTAAATAGCTAGAAAAGAAATTACTTTCATCTACTCCTCATAATTAGAATTATGCAGCAACCATGATTAGAAGGATGAGGAAATATTATAATTGGGTGATGTATCTCTCTGTCAGCCTTTTGAAGATTTGGGCTGGGAACATATACCAGAAAGAATGATGGATTGCTATTGTGGTATAGTTCAATAATGCAATCTTGAAAAGCTTTCCTATGTCCCTTTTACACCAACAAAATCAAGATGGGGTTATCCTGAGTTATTTTTTTCTCATTCCTTCTTTTTTCCCTTGAAGGAGGCTGAAAAAGGGTCCAATTGATGCATACATAGTATTTCTTGCATTCCTTCCTCAAGGTTATTTATACTCTTCTATACCATCTTCTTGTCTGTATAAATATGTCTGTATAAATAAGTCTGTATGATTATTCGACAGTAAGATAATTTTTACAGGTTTCTGCCCATAATTGCTAGAATATTCTACAGATATGTGTGAGTAATAAGATCTTCAGTAAATTCACAAATGAACTAAAATGAACTCTTCAAAAGAATTCCTCCCCAAAAACACAGTATTATTTTTTTTGTAAATATCTCATTCACCATGGCTGTTTCTAACTGTTTCTCTTTGGAACCCTAGTATTCTGTTTGTCATTCTAACTCTTCTGCTGGAGATTATAAAATCTCTATTTAGGATTCTAGAGGTAATCTAAATTGAGTGAGTCTTGAACAATTGATAGAGTGTTAAACATAGGTATGTTCGAGAATTGGACTATCAGAATGCATTTATTGAGCTTATTTTTATACTTGTTCAAATTTTGCCATACAATATTTGGCTCAAAGAACTACTGGTTTCTCATCCATCCTGGTTTCATCTAATAGGTGGTGTCATAAGATTTTAGACATGTTTTACTTAAAGACAGAATTGTGAGTACTTTCTTCAAACCTAATCAAATATATTAATAATTTTTAGTACTTGAAAACGCAAGAAGATTTTCCATTTCTTCAAGTGATATTTAAGAGCTCTTTTGATTTTGCCACTGAGTTCACTAAAAACAGTGGGTTTCTTGTGGACCAGGTGTTGTCTCAAGGACAGAGACAAGTGGTCAGTGCTTATTCATCAAACATATTTTGTTATGCAGTTGTAGAGAGTTAGCACCCACCCCTCTCCTAGAAGAATGAAATATTTTGAGAAATATTAAAAAGGCAGAATATTATATTTCCCTGAATGAGAAATGGAGAAACTTTCTCTTGGAAAGCAGCCCCCACCTTTCTTAATAGCCCTCAGCAGATGTCAGCATTTAAGAGATAAAGAGATTGCTAGCTGTATTCATAAGCAAATACCCTCACCCAAGCTCCAACAAAGGTAGGATTACCAAAGCCCCTTCATTGCATCATCTCAGTTGCACTACCCCCAGCAGTTCAAACTTAGCTCAGACAAACTCCTAGGGTTTGTATATGTTCCCATGGGAGTGTGACAACAGCCAACAGAATACATGTTCTTGCACAGGAACAGGAAGTTCAAGTGCAAAGCCTTAGAGAAGGTATAAATACCCCTCACTCTCAACTCCATGTGGTTGGCTACCCAGAACTCATGTGGTTCTGCTTTATCATTAAGCCATATTTCCAATCAGCCTCCATGTTTCCAATATATTTTTCCAGGTTTGGAACTGAACCAGATGGTTATTTCTTCCAAAACAGTTGATATGTCAAATGTTATCTTTAAATAATATGTACAAAAGGAAACATGTTTTCAAACACTAGAGAAAGAAGAATACAACAAACAATTGAGAAATATCCCCACACTCTATTAGTAACAATTGTCCACTAAACATTCCTATCCATAAATATTAGGCTGAAGTGTTGTATCCACTTATGTAAAAGTAAGTCTTACTAAATGTGGAATGGAAAGGTGCCTGCCATTCTACAGATATGAATAATAAGAAAAATGAACTGGTGGTAATATGTCACACATCTAGAGTTTTAGCATTCTTTCATCACAGCTATTTTCAGGCAGTCTGCCTTTCCCCTTTATCAGTTTTGCAAGCTGAACAACAACAACAACAAAAAAAATGGATGGGTTTTCAGTAGAGTACATTATTTTCATTAAGAAAGTATAGCTGTATTTTATTTTTCTCTCTTCCTTTTTCCTGCTGTACTAATTGAAAGTGAGGAAGAATAGATGAACGTTGCTTTTATGGGCTTCTTTGTTCTCTGTAAACATAATGATCTTCTAATAGTAACAATTAATTTTAAATTGTTTAATTTGCTCAATGTGGTAATTTGGCCCCTAGAATTAAATTTGCTGCAATTAAAGACATGGATTAAATACTTTGGTGTGTCTGATTGGCTAATATCTACAGTTCTGACATTTTCTGTGATTCTATACACACTACTACAAGAATATAAGTATGCCAACATGTGACACCAATCAAAAGACAAACATCTGAATTGTCAGCTACTTTTTGAGCAGAAACAATTATTTTGATAATGTCACAAATATTATTCAATTCACAAAATAATAAATCCAAATTTTAACCAATCTTTTTCTGCTGACCTATTGTGATTTATTTGTGAAATCCCCAAGGAAAAGAAGTTATACAAACACTTGTAAACTGAAATAGGTAGAAATACCATTATGTATTATAGGAGTGTATTCTCAAATAGTAAACAAAAAGGGATTTAGAACAAGAATGAACACCTAATGAAAGACAAATAATCCACTTCTGTTTTTTCATTATATAACCATGTATAATCAGTCTTGCTGATGAGTGCCGTTTATTCCACATAGCACAATGCACATTGTACCCTCCCACAATGTATATTTAAAATGTATTAAAAGGATCTACTGTAAGATATTTTCCTCTCTACCATTTCTGGATGTGAAAGAGACAGAAGAAAAATACAATAATATATCTAATTTTATTGAATATTTTCAGTCCTGAAATGATTACCACAAAAAAGGAAGTAAAACATGTAATCAGTGTTTTCTTAGTAAAATAAGACGACATTCTTTAAAAACTCTCTGCTACTAGGATTATGAAATTGAAAATAGCACTATTTTAACGTTTATGCTAAATGTTTATTTATGAGCATAATTAATTCATCTGTTTTTAATACATAAATTTCACAAATCTGTATATCCTTCAAATTGATTTAAATGTTTTCTACATTTGTTTAAGTGATAGTTCTGTACTTTGGGCTGATGCAATAGTGGGTATTATACCCATTTTAAGATGAGGGAGGAAAGATGGACAATATATTGCAATGTGGTGTTCTGAAAATGGAATTATGCTGGTTTTGCACACCAGATTTAACAATTAAAGACAGCCCCTTTCCCCTCTCAGTACAGCACATAGACAACTTTTTCCAGGTTAAGATCTGGCTTTTGAGAGTGTGCTGACGGTTATACATTTTTCAGCAATTTTTGGAATGGTTCCCAAAGCACAAATTATCCACCCTTGACAAAAAATATGACATAATTCTTCACCAGGCTGAAAAGGCAAGTACTGAAAATTTCAGACACATTTTCTCATTCTCAGTGTTTATCATGAACGCTGCTCTTCAGAATATGGGCATTATGATTTTCTCTCAACCCATGTAATGTTTACATTTTTGTATACCTGTAATTAAGTGCCTAAACAAACACTAATCATTTTTATACAGAAGGAATGACCACAGCAATTATGATGTCTGAATGAAAGATGTGTAATTAGAATGCCTGCTTTTTCTCTTCAGGTTTTTTCATGCTCACTGTTTCATGTTCAAATATTCTGCATCATAAATTGCATGCAACAATATAAGTAGATCTGACTTCAAAGCTTATTTTGGATATGATTTAAACTTTTTGCAAAAATGAGCAGTTTTTTCTAACAGTAGCAATAACATTCCATCTTTAGCTTACCCCTAGAGTGGTCTCATGGCCAAGTAAGAAAAATTGTATAAGGGCAGCAATAGCTTTCTACTATTAGCCTACCTGGGGTGTTCAGCAGCCTTGACAGTTTACAGACATAGGAGATGAACTGCTCACAATACTCGGCACTACCAGTGATGGCTGAGATTTGATCCATGGTGGCACTGTAATTGAGCTGTAGCACAGCATGCTTCTCTGGTCTGTTGCTTACCACTGGAAAACGCTCTTGTAAGTCATGATTCACAGTAGTCCATACTTTGTCCTCTGCATGAAAAATGGATAAGAACATATTCAACAACTGAAGTTCTTGCTATCCCTTATTCAGAGACACATATTGATATTTATCCTAGTAACTTTACTTAAAGAACTTTCATTGACACTGCCATCATGAATAACTTGGTAACCAAACCTGAGTAAAGGCAAATCTAATTTCCATTTTTTTAAAAAGTAAGCATGAAAAGCAAGCATGAAATATTAAATATGTGTTTTTCCTCAAACATCATTTATTGGATCTAAATCTCTATCTCCTACTTTCTTCCATAAAATATAGAGATTCAATTAAATATCATACAACATCAAATATGCAGGACTGGATCTCCCATTAGATCAAGAGGGAGAGCTGCCTCAGGCTGTAGAAAGGAAGGGAATAAAAAACAGAGGTTTATTTAATTTGGCATTTCCTGCAACCCAAAGCTAGTTTACATCACTCAGATTAAAGATGTTACTCCATCACAGAATCAAAATAAAATTCAACTCCTGGTCTGATTGGCTTATGTATGTTATTTTGATATCTTCTCCTTAGGCAGTGAACTCTCTTGTAAAATGGGACAAAACTCACAAATTCCTTGTGTAGCAACATAAATTCTGGGCTTAATTGTTGAAGATTACCTGTACTTCACTTTTTTTTAATTGCACTGGAAAAAGAAAAAAAAAACAGCAAACTATTGATTGCTATTGCCATACAGTGAAAGCTTCTAAACTCTTAACCTGAAAATGACTGTTTCCTAATCTTCAGTCAAATATTCTTTTAAAAAAAACAATAAAAGTATTAATTACAATAGAAAAAGAAAACAGACACTAAAAATAAAAAGACAGAATAAAAAGTACAAGAAAACAAAAAAGAAAGAAAAAAATAGAAATAAAAAAGTGGTTTTCCACCTTCCTCATAAGAAATATAAACAATGTCATTATATTTTCACTTTATCTTAATTATGTTTTACAAAATTCTTCATCCCATAACGCAAGTCTTCACTATGGCAAATCTAATTTGTAAATCTTCCAGCCATTCAAGACATTCTTTAAATTCCAAATTATTGACTATATAAATTGTACTTTATCAAAAAGGCAAATCTTTTTCAAATGGTTGTCAAAATTAGTTAAAATAAAATTGCTATCAAGGTGACACATCATGTTAAAACAACTTAAAAGGTATGAGCCAGGTTACATTATAAGCGAGGGACTGGTCACTTTTGCAAGCCATTTTAAAAATACATTTCTGGATGCTCTTGTCTGATAAATTTCCAACAGTTAATAACAAACAAAAGCAAGATTGCATGTAAACCTCTTCTGCTGCTTCTGTCTGGTTTTATCAAGTCTCTAATTAGGCCATATGGCATTTTGCATGAGTGCTGGATTCACCTAGCAAAGCAGATGTGCCATACAGTAGCTGAGGATATTAAGCAAATAGAAGTTTGTGTATATTACACTTTTGATCTACTTTCTACTAACTCCCACCTCAATTAATGGAAAGCATAGTGTGTGTGTGTGTGTGTGTGTGTGTGTGTGTGTGTGAGAGAGAGAGAGAGAGAGAGAGAGAGAGAGAGAGAGGGAGAGAGAGAGAGAGAGAGAGAAAGGTAAAGCTGAAGATGTATGCAAAATTATTGATAACTCCTATTATTATTACTCTCAGTGTAGAAACACATTTATGTTATATTTGTAAAACATATTGGTTAAAGAATGGGGCCGCCTTGGCATCTATTACAGAAGTAATCCTCTGGAAAAATGTTGTATGGTCATATCAGAAAAAGATGGGCATTTCGGAACTGGAAGCAACAGAACTGCCAGGATGACTTAAAATGTTAAAGGAGGAACCCGGGATTGGTCCATTATTGGAAGGAAAAGATTGGGCAGGCATTGGGCAAATTTCTGGAAGCTGGTCAAAGGTACTGAAGAATCAGAAGGGCTGATAGAAGACCCCGAAGCATCGGAACAAAATCTCCAAGTGAAGTACCAGTAGAAAGCCAGTTTGTTTATGTATCTGACTGTTCCAGACAGTGAACATCTATTTTGAGTAAAGATAATAAAGCAGGTTTTATAACACTAATGGAAAGAAGATTTGCTGAAGAAAATATAGGAATAGGCAAAGACTAGTATCCAATTATAGGCAATTGCACCTTACAAGGAATAATGTGTATGCTGGGAACAAATGCACAATCATGACTCTAATATTAGCAATCTAATGGATAAAGAGCAGGAATAACATAGAGAAGACAAAAAATAAATCCTTAAATCCTAATATGGTCAATGGGTTGTGAGATGTCAGCGTTTCTGAAATCCCACCATCAATAAGCACATTGCTCAATAGATAGATATGGGATCTGCTTTCTTCTGTATTGTTAACTAGTTTGGCAGGGATGTGCCCCACGGAGGCATGTTTCCCCCCATAGATGCCTCCAGAACTAATGGAACAGAAGTGGGCTTCCTGCATGGATGCAGAACTGTGCCTTCATAGAGAAATAAATCAACAGAGAAATAGTATTTTAGGCAGAATGCTAGCAATTACATACTTGTGTTTCCTGTAGTCATAACTAAAGTGCATCAGTCCCCAAGACTGATTCAGTGATTGGTCTTTTAGATGATAAGCAGGCAAAAACCAATGAACTTAATTTAATTACGATAGATACTACTTTTGCTTATGTGTTATGCAAAAAAAAAAAAAAAAAAACCAGGCTTAACACTGGACTTGATTTATTTTATTTATTTATTTATTTATTTTTAGATTTCTATACCGCCCTTCTCCCTGGGGACTCAGGGCGGTGTACAGCCAAGTAAGAAACACATAATATAAACAATTAAAAACCAATTAAAAAGAATATCTAAATTTGGCCCAGAAATTTAAAAACACCCCACTTTAAAATCATTTAAAAGGCTTCGCTTAGGCCAGCCCGGCTTGTTGGAAGAAAAATGTTTTAAGGGCCCGGCGGAAGGCACAGAGGTCATGGATTTTTCTTAACTCAGGGGGAAGCTGATTCCAGAGGGTAGGAGCTCCCACAGAGAAGGCCCTCCCCCTGGGGGTCACCAGCCTACATTGCTTGGCTGATGGCACCCCGAGGAGACCCTCTCTGTAGGAGCGCACGGGTCGATGGGAGGTTGTCAGTGGCAGAAGGCGGTCTCGTAGATAACTGGGCCCTATGCCATGGAGCGCTTTAAAGGTGGTAACCAACACCTTGAAGCGCACCCGGAAGACCACTGGGAGCCAGTGCAGCTCGCGCAGGAGCGGTGTTATGTGGGAGCGCCATGTAGCCCCCGTAATTACCCGCGCGGCCGCATTCTGGACCAGTTGGAGCCTCCGGGTGCTCTTCAGGGGGAGCCCCATGTAGAGAGCATTACAGTAGTCCAGGCGAGAGGTGACGAGGGCGTGAGTGACCGTGCACACGGAATCCCGATCAAGAAAGGGGCGCAACTGGCGAATCAGGCGTACCTGATAAAAGGTCCCCCTGGCCACAGCTGTCAGATGTTCCTCTAAGGACAGCTGCGTATCCAGGAGGACTCCCAGATTGCGCGCCCTCTCCACGGGGGCCAAAGACTCGCCCCCGATAGTCAGCGATGGCGTCAGCTGGCTATATCGGGAAACCGGGAACCACAGCCACTCAGTCTTGGAGGGGTTGAGCTTGAGCTTGTTCCTCCCCATCCAGATCCGTACAGCTTCCAGGCACTGGGACATCACTTCAAGGGCATCGTTGGGGTGGTCTGGGGTGGAGATGTACAGCTGGGTGTCGTCAGCGTACTGATGATATCTCACCCCAAAACCACGGATGATCTCACCCAGCGGCTTCACATAAATGTTGAACAGAAGGGGCGAGAGGACCGACCCTTGTGGCACTCCACAAATGAGAGGCCTCGAGGTCGACCTCTGCCCCCCTGTCAACACAAACTGCGACCGGTCGGAGAGAAAGGAGGAGAACCATCGTAAAACGGTGAACAATTATTCAGCTAATTGTCAAGTGAGAGCCCAGAACTGTCTTTTTCAGCAATGTTGGTATCAAAATTAACCTGCTCCTCATCTGCTGCGGCTGTTCTGTAAGAACATTTCAAGTGGAGACTTCAAAGTATTTAAGTAGTGGATCTGATGATAGTTGGATACTTTTTCTAAAATCTCAAGATTACTATTGGTTTTGTATACATAAACCATTCGTATTACTGGTTTTTGTTTTCTTTAAAAGAAAATTACTGGACAACAAAGAAACTGATACCAATGCATAGCCTAATAAATTTAGAAGGGGCAATTTAAAATTACAGTGGAGGAATCCAGGGACATCTGCACTGATGATCAACAATGTCAAAATGGTGGGTTGCAATTGTACGATTGAAGCCTTGTCACTTTTTAATCTCACACATATTGTAAAAAGAGGCAGGAGTTTGATCTCCCAGTCATGCACACTGTTTTATCATCATTGACTATTACTGGAAGAATCTGTAATGAAATAACCCAGACAGATGAAGGTTTAGGCTCTGGTAAGCATGTCCAATAAAAGGAAGTTCACCACTTCTCTCTGGAATCACTCTCTTGGAAATTGTTCTGAGCATTTGTTAATATTCTGATACAACTATTATTACTCCCACATTTTATTTATTTCTTCACACATTTCACAGCCTTTGAAATTGCAGAACCCAACTTTGTGGATAAATATTTCCGTGGTTCAGCAAGCATGGATACAAAATAGCAACTTCTTCTGCCTGTCTTTTCCTGCCTGATTTATTGAATCACTCTTAACCACTTTTATGGGGAGAAATTATCTTTATTTCTTGAATGGAAATCTTACCTTGCAGCTATGCATAGACTCGAAGCTGCATAAATCTAGAAGATAATAACCTTAAAATTACATCTTTGGTAGGGGGTGGAGATAAGTGAGAAAATGAGAGGCTTGTCAATTTCCTAAAACACAGTTAGTTTCAATTTCAATATTTATTATAGTCAGGAACCAGGCACAAATCTATAACAGAGTTATGTCAAGTGTGCTACATACATATTTCTGGTTCTGGTGCAGATGATTCTTGTGGTTGTTGCTTAGGCTTGTGAGACTCTTGACTAAGCTATAGATTTCTACTGTCATCAATTTATTAGAATTGGACGCCTTATGAAACTTTTTTTCCTTACCTACAGATATGTTTTAGATAGAGAATGCTGACTGTCCTAACTAACTAAGTTAGTTTCCTGCAGAGTTCATTGGGCTGTCATTCAGCTCAGACACATATCTCAGCACTGCTTGTAAATCTTAAATATAATATTCCAGTATTTCACCTTTTTTTCTATCCTTACTCTCAAGATTCTTTTTCTGAGTTGCTTGTTCAGTCATGTAACAATGTTAGGAGCTAACTGAACTTATACACAGAAACCAAATTACATAGTAGTATAATTGACTCCCATTGTATGTTTTTTAAAAAGCAAAATTAAGCAGATGGATCCACCATAAGTGCACAAGCCATCTTCTTTAAAGATACAAAATTTGGCAGGTACCTGGAGATTGCTGATTAACTTAATGGTCAGAAGACTTATTTCAAATACAAGGTGAATTTCAAAGAAGAATATGTATATTTAGTTATTTGCCAGTAGAGGTTCTTAGTGAGAAGTGGATTACTCTAAAAAGCTGCAGGAAAAAGTATAAATTCCCTATTATCTATTTATTTAAGTGGATCTTAAAACAAGACATATATATGGACAAGATGCCACATTTTTAGAATAGAAAGCTATTTTTTTCTGGTACCCAATAGGTCTCTGGTTTATCTCTAGATTTTGCTTACCAAATATAATACCCACAATTATTCTATATAATATAAGATATTATATTATATATATATAATATATATTATATTATATTATATATAATATAATATATATATATATAGTGTGTGTGTGTATTTCAACTTCTTTTAACAATCTACCTTTACACTGATCACTTCCTATATTAGTGAGATGTTCTGACAAAATATTTTGTGCTCACCTTGTCTTTTTATTCAGCAAACTATCACAGACACTTTTTGGTGCTTATAGGACCATGATGGTGAATTAATGGCATACGTGTCACAAGTGGCATGCGGAGCCATACCTGCGGGCAGGTGAGCTGTGGCCCTATTTTGGCTCCAGCACACATGTGCTTGCTGGCCACCTGATTTTTGGCTGGCCCCACCCACACCACCCCTCCCCTCCCAGGAGTCTCCATGTGGCCCGTTTGGATGCCAGGTAAGTACAGAGCTTGGGCGGAGACTCTGGGAGGGCCTTTTCGGCCTCCAGAGGGCTTCTGGGGGAGAGGGGAGGGGGGAGGGGGAGGGGAGGCTGTTTTTGCCCTACCCAGGCTTCAGGAAAGCCTCTGGAGCCTGGGGAGGGTGAAAAACAGGCCAACCGGGCCTACTGGCAGTCGGGTAATGGGCCGTTTGACAACCACAGGAAGAGAACAATGCCCTTCCAGGAAGCTATCCCATTACACAACAATTAACACAGGAATTAATCAACGAGCAGATAAGACAAAGCCAGGATCTTATCAGCCAGTTTATCTATCAACAAGGATACTGTGATGCAAATCCACAGGATTAACCAAATAATTAGTTTGAGGAAAATTTCAGTATAACATATATTTTTATAACAACTGTATTTTTAAATTATACTGCAGTTTTGTAAAGTACAATGTAAATTTTAGTGGGTCATTTTTCTAATATAGAAAACAAATTGAGGAGCAATGCAAACAAAATAGCATTGTGGGAAAAACTGAGAATATTTTTTTTTATGTTTTTGTGCTCAGTTTTTGAAAGCACAATAGAGAGTGGAGGATTCTGGGCTCTAAAAGACCGCCAGAGTTTTTCAGGCTTAAAAAATTAAGGATCCAGGAACTGAGTAGCATTATACAGTAGTTGAGAAGATATTTTCAGCTGCATCAAAAGGTTTGCATCAGCAGTACAGTGTATTCAGATATGTATATATGTAGGTGTGTGTGTTGCAAGATGTATGGTTCCTGCAACTAATTTTGTTGCTGACTAATTCCTTTCCAAAATAGCATCTGGCAGAGAAAATAAGAGGAGGCAAGGAGTCCTGAATTTTTCATACAAACAGTTGCAGAGCTGTAAACTTGCTTGTATCTCTAGATAAATTAATATAGAGAATTAATCATTAAAGTAGTCTTATCCCCAAAGACTAATTAGAGATGCACAGAGGACTGAACTCTTCCTTTTATCTCCTCTCTTAAACAAACTTGTCTTTTACTATGGTTCTCATTAAGAATCTCATAAATATATGAATGTAACATACTATTTCAAAATCAGTAATTTAAATTTATTATAGCCACTTACTCCTGTAGATTCTGCATAGCTTACAAATACAAAACAAAAACAGTTAAAAAAAATTCCCCACAAGTTATGAATGAACCAAAAACAGAAATATTGTAAATAACCCATTTCTTTTAATATAAATCCATTCTGAGTTTATAATTTGGGAAAACTAAGCATTATTTAAAAAAAGAGAAATAGAGAGAAGGTAATGCAAGCATTAATGTGCTATTGGAAAACCCTCTTTAAAATATATATTTCTTTATAGGTTGGATGATTTAATTTTTAGTACCACTAGCTGTCAATTTGACAAATTGTATTCTTAGCAAGAACCAACCAGGTTTGATGTGACATTTCCAGGAGTTATTGTTTAAAATGTTTACTTCATAAGGGCAACAGAGCCTTGAAGAAGAGTAAGTAAAGAGACAGCTTGTAATTCAGGAGTTAGAGGGAATACTTTCTACTAGCCATACTATGACAGGTACATCTTTTCATGCAAATAAATTTTGAACATTATGATCCATACACCAATAAAGCACATACTGTTTTGAAAAAACAGAGATGAAGGGGAAATCTTTATAACAACAAAATAGAAAGTAAATGGCTAATACAATCTCCACATGCATTTATTACACAGTGAAACACTTTCAGGCCTAAATAAGTCCATAAAACAAGCTGTTTTGTTTCAAAGCTAGCTATAAAATGAAAGCAAAAACATTATAGTAAATAAAGTCTTAATGTAGACTATCAGTTTGACTTCTACTAATGAATATCAATTCAAATGAATGGAGAAGAAAAAACAGTAATAGCAACCTTAATTCAGAAATTAAATATATATGTTACTTTACTTCATATAGTTTATAGACCTAATCCAAACTCTTGCCCTTAGCAAAGAATAAAGAGGAAATTCCATTATTTTAGTTCCTGGTGAATAGATATAGAATCCCTGCGAAATCTAGAAGTTATTGCCTTACTCTAGTCTAAAATATAATCCAAGAATTTTCCAACGTTCTTTCATTCAAATATGTATATACCATTACTACTAATACTGTTGTGTAAGTTTAATTATGTGTAACTGTCAACTGAACCAAATAGTGCAACACAGGGTGACAATTTTTGAATCCATGTACTTCAGATGGACTAATTTACAGAATGTGTCCAAAATCTGAGACCCATTACCCTTGTGGGATTGAAATTTGGCAAAGTTGTGGCCAGTTCAATGCTGCCATGCTGCTGCTCCATTTCTTTGCTGCAATCATGTTCACAATCATGTCCTTTCAGATATTCCTTCCACGCTTCCTACAAGGAGAAGCCATCAGGAAGTCAGATGTTCCTCCCAGTCCCATTGTTTTTTTTTTTTATTCAGCCATGGTTTTTCTATTTCTTCTATCTATTCCCTTAACAGACCATAACAGAAAATTCACTTCGTATATATCTTGATATCATTGGGGCACATACATTGGAAGCTAAAATTTCCTATAGCAGGAATCTGAAAATTATTATAAGCAATTTATACCTCCCAATAGAATACAACAGCAGATAACTTCTACAAAGTTATCAAAATGGTAGAGGTAAAAGCATCAAAATTAAAGCAAGTAAGTATATATTGGGGACAATTTTGTCCTCAAAAGATAATCAGTATTTATAAAAAGCTACACTTCTGGTGTTATAATAACCATTTGTTACAAGCCATGTCATGTTAACTTTGTTCATCCCAATATGCATAGCTAAAAATCTATGGAGATTCTCAGTTATCCAGGTCATAGTTGTCCCAAAGGAACTTTTTTGGGAGGCTTTTGGTTGTGGATGACTGAGAATCTCCATAGACTTTTAGCTATGCACTTTAGAATGAATACTCTTCAAATGGTATGGGAGTATGAACAGATTTCCAGAAAAATTGCAGACTACAGGAACTATTTGCACCTCAGTTTGAGATGCAGACAACACAGACTCATCCCCAACAGCCTATCTTTAACACTGAAGGGACACAGGGCAGAAAACATCCTGCAGCCAAGAAGGCTCCACACCCATTTTTTTTTCAAAATTTGATTTATATGCCGCCCTTCTCCGGAGACTCAGGACTGCTTACAATGCGCTAAGCAATAGCCTTCATACTTTTGTATATTTATACAAAGTCAGCTTATTGCCCCCATAATCTGGGTCCCCCTTTTACCTACCTTAGAAAGGATGGAAGGCTGAGTCAACCTTGAGCCTGGTGGGATTTGAACTTGCAGTAGTTGCAGGCAGCAGATGTAAGTGGATGTTAATTACTGCCTTAGTCTACTGAGCCACCAGAGCTCTTTGTACTCTGTACTTTGTATTTGTACTACTCAGGTCACCCAGGACACAGATAAACCCCAATGGCCTAAATGACTCTCTAAAAGAATGCAAATGACCAGCCCACTGCAAAAAATATAAATCGTTCCATTCCCGACTATCCAGTCAGAGCTGAAAAAGATGAGAAGCAAAATTTATTCAAAGGAAACAATAAAGTCCAGTTGCCTCCTGAAAAAGCACCTTTGGGACAATCATGACCTGGATGACTGAGAATCGCCATAGACCTATACCATCTCAATACTGTATATGACTATCCAGACTCTGATTGAAAACCCCTAGTGAATGGGAAGAAACTATTCCATGCAGTATCCTGTTCTACTGATGGATAGCTCTTACTGACAAGAACATATTCTTAATGTCTAATCTGTATCTACATCTTTGATGTTTCACCCCATTACTTCTAGGCTTATCCACTGGAGCAAGTGAGAATAAATATAGACCCCCTACAATGTGACAGCCCTTCAGAGATTTTTAAAATAGTATACTGTCCTCCCTCAACCATCTTTTCTATGAGCTAACCATACTTAGATCTTTTAAATGTTCCTGATAAGACTTGGTTTCCCGTCCTTTCAGCGTTTGCTAGCTTTTCTGTGGACTCTTCTTCCAATCTATTATTCTTAATTACTTAGCTAAACTGGGAAGAAAACATTAAGGGTTTATCCTTGTTCATGCTATGCAGCTTATGACTAATTTCACAGAAGAAGGATATAAAACTGGATACAGAACTCTCCTCTGAGTAAACCATCTCTAGTTTGGATAACAGAAAAAAAATATAATTTAAAAAATATCTGTACTCTTTCTAACAATGCCACATTCATATTTTTGCTAGAGATTCATACTCACCAATCTATCTACTTGTATCAAGCAGAGGATAACCTAAGGAATCGCCATTTTCTATCACTACTACTATCCTTAAAATATCATTTAGCAAAAACATGTCTCTGTTATTTAAAGATGAATATAGATTGCAGTTCTTAAAAATTTAAAAACAAAAACAATTAAAAACCATTAAACTGCAGATGAAAATTGATGTATACACATTTCTTCTCTTTTATGTGCACTTTTATGCAATATATAAATTTGTACATAATGTACATCCAGCAGCTATTTTCTCTGATAATGTATTGTATCTTTATTTTTGTAATATGAGATATTTTCATTTTTTTCCCTATAAACTATGTTGCAAAATCATTATCATCAGGCATTCAGTTGCGTCTGACCCTTGGCCACTCTATGAAACAGCACTTTTCAAACAGCTCCTCTATCTTGCAATTACTTCCTTCAAATCTTCCATGGTCATTTGGATGTCTACCTTTATAGCAGGGGTGGGTTCTACTTACCTTTACTACCGGTTCACAGCGGGGCTGTACACGCTCTCTTCTGTGCATGCACAGAAGCATTTTGATGATATTGGGATTGGTGGGCGGAGGCTCCTGCTGGTTTTACTACCGGTTCTATAGAACCGGTGTGAACCAGGGGCAACCCACCACTGCTTTATAGCCAATGGGTACTAGAGTGGCCCTTCTCCTTTTTCCACTGATCACTTCCAGCATGATTGATTTTTTGAGGGAGTCAGCTCACATGACATGGTCATAGCAAAAAATATGTTACCTTTTGTTTGGCAATCTTGGGTTTAAGTGACATTTTTGGTTATGCTCGGTCTAAGATTTCTTTATTTGTGATTTTTGCAGTTCATGGGATACGTAATAGTCATCTTCCTACCACTACCATCATGGTGTGGTATGATTGGACTTTGGGTGGAGAAATATTTTACATATCAGTGTAAAATAATTATATTTCAGTTTAGGTGTGAATGAATTTCCATCCTCTAGTTATTAATGAGCAAGTCCTACTAAGTTTAATGGGATAGACTTTTGAGGCAATTTAGGATTTAAAGGAATAAATTCCACCCAAGATGCCAATTATAGACAATATAAGCCGAGGTGGCGCAGTGGTTAGAGTGCAGTAGTGCAGGCTACTTCAGCTGACTGCTAGCTGCAGTTCTGCAGTTCAAATCTCACTGGCTCAAGGTTGACTCAACCTTCCATCCTTCTGAGATGGGTAAAATGAGGACCCAGAATGTTGGGGGCAATATGCTGACTCTGTAAACAGCTTAGAGGGGGCTGCAAAAGCACTATGAAGCAGTATATAAGTCTAAGTGCTATTGCTATGACTAACAGAAAAGAACAATTTTCTCTTTCTATATTTGGTTGATTAAGTGAAGCAAGGAATAATAAAATAATAAATAATAAATAATAAAATAATAATAATAAAAATAAATAATAAAACAATAAGTAAAACATTTTAGCCCTGATCAATAGGCTATAGAGTACTTGGCAGAGCCAAAGCAAAACCCCTCTGAGACATGTTACATGCAAGACAGTATCAAGCACTGTGATATCATGTCAGAGGACAAAGAAACCTAGTACCTTTGAAAACTACATAATTATTACTGTCAAGTTTAACACATAACGCAATTTAGTCTAATGCCTACACTGCTATTCTATTATTGTATTGCTAAGCAGAGAAAAAACATGAATTCTCAGATGGCTTGATCTGAAAAAGGAATATAAACTATTCTGCTTACATGTTTGCCTTGCAGCACTTGGCTAAAAATCTGAATGCCATAATGATTAGAACATAGAACATTAGAACATGGAACAAATGTGATTTGAAGTCTTGCTCATTCATGTTAATATTTGGTCCAGCCAAAGGAAGAATTTCTGATTCATTTTTTCTATCTACAGATTGAAGTTGGCCACAGATCTGGCTTGAGGTTGGCCACAGATCTGATTCTTGACCATAGATTTGATTTTGCTGTGAGAGATGAAATATATAGAATTTGTTCTAACAGAAAAATTCTGGGTTGTTTCTTTTTAGGAAACATTACCTAGGATGATCATTTTTTTTTTGCTCTCATAATAATTTTATAAAGAAAGAAAGTGATTGTGGCGTTTTATATTCTGTATTGCATTTACAATATAAAACAAAGGATCTGACCTGTTAGAAACATAAGAAAAAGTTTCATTACAGAATACAGTTACCTGTCATATCACAGTAAACTTTCAAAGGTCCCAGTGCACCACTGCCATCTGGATCTATCCAATAAGAACCTGTTGTTTTGCCCAAATGCTTATATGCTTCACAGGAGAGTTCATAAAGAGCTGAAACAAACAAAACCAGTAATTCAAGTAAGTAACCTACTCAGAGATTCAGGAAAATTATATATTTAGAAAAAGTCATAACTCTGTAAGAGAAGCTGTGAAAGAAGCACTGTAAAACCCCATTGCATTGTAAAACCCCATTGCTTGCGCTAGAAAATTGACATCAGGCGCTTCTTATTAATTAGCATCTGAGCAGAAAATATTGCTTCAATTGCTAAATAGAGATGGTTTGAAGGGATCAGAAAATATGGAGCTGATTCAGGAAAAAAGCAAATACTATGTGTTTACCTACTTATAACTGCATACGTGTTTCATAACTGCAATAATTATTCATTTGTCTGTTCCATTTTTATGTATTTATTAATATATTTATTTGTTTGTTAAATTTATTTGCCGCCCATCTTGCCAAAGGCTACTCCGGATGGCTTACAACAGTAAAATGGAAAAAATAAAAAATGTAAACATAATAAATAAGCATAACAATATCAAAGCAATAAAAATAAACAAGGAAAGTACCATACAATAGATGGAGGTGGAGCAGAAGTACAAGTGGGAGGTAGGGTCAACTGATTAATCAAATAGCCACCTCCAGTGTAGTACTCTCCTATTGGGGCCCTAGGCCAACAGCAGAGTCAGGCCCCCAATTTTGTAAAAGGATAGGGAGGCAAACCTCATCCCAGAGGCAGCATGTTCCAGAAGGTGAGTGCTGCAACAGCGAAGCTATTCTCCTGGATCCCACCACCCAGGTTTCCTTAACTGAAAAGCTCCACAGCAGGCCTCCTTTGTCAGCTGTGGAGTTTAGGCTTGTATTAGCAGGATGGGATGGTCCATCAAGTAACCCTGACTCATGCCATGGAGGGCTTTGTAGGTCATAACCAACATCCTGATAAGCACCCAGAAGCAAACCAGCAGCCAGTGCAAGCTTACAAAGCAGTGGTGTATCATGGGTTATTTTATGACTCCCAAAATTGCTTGTGCCCCCACACTTCATACTAATTGAAGCTTTCAAATTTATTTCAAGGTTAAAGGTAAAGGTTCCCCTCGCACATACATGCTAGTTGTTCCCAACTCTAGGGGGCGGTGCTCATCTCCATTTCTAAACCAAAAAGCCAGCACTATCTGATGACAATTCCGTGGTCATGTGGCCGGCATGACTAAATGCTGAAGGCCCACAAAATGCTGTTACCTTCCCACCAAGGTAGTCCCTATTTTTCTACTTGCATTTTTACATGCTTTCAAACTGCTAGGTTGGCAGCAGCTGGAGCAAGTAATGGGAGCTCACTCTGTTATGTAGCACTAGGGATTCAAACCGTCGAACTGCCGACCTTTCTGATCGACAAGCTCAGTGTCTTAGCCACTGAGCCACCATGTCCCTATATTTCAAGGATAGCCCCATGTAAATCTCATTGCAATAGTCTGGATGAGAGATGACTAGGGATTGAGTGACCAAGTGCAAGGGGGTATAAATTGAAGTTGTGCAAAGGCTCCCTTAGCCATGACCACCAGCTCTCTTTGGACAGGAGTCACGAGTCCAGAAGAACACCTAAGTTGCAAACTGGGTGGGTAGTGCAACCCTATTTAGAATCAGATTTCCATGCACCTAAAGCCACTTGGTCTTGCCAGGGTTTAATCATAGCTTGTTGTGCAGTCTCATGGTGCCATAATACCTCTGCAGTCTTATGGCACCATGAGAAGGAAGTATCAGCATCACTTTGGTCATCAGATGTGGAGATATAAAGTTGAATATCATCAGCATATTGATGATATGTCAACCCATGCTGACAGATGATCTTACCCAGTGGCTTTAAGTAGATGTTAGGCAGGAGTGGAGAGCGTATCAAGCCCTATGGCATGCCATAAAAGAATGGCTGGGGGCTAGATCCCTCCTTCTCTATCAACACTGATTGGGATTAGCCTTGCAGAAAGGAGCCAAATCAATATAGAACTGTGCCACTCAGCTCTAAGCTCTGTAGCCACTATGAAAGGATACCATGGTTGATGGTATCAAAGGCTGATAAGAGGTCAAGGAGAGCAAGAATGGTTGTACTACCACACTTCCATTCTAGCAGAGTTCATCCATAAGTGTGACTAATGTGATCTCTGACTCATAACCAGGCTTGAAACTCTGAAAAGAGTCCAAGAAATTTGTTACATCAAGAACCCTCTGAAGCTGCCAAGCAACTATCTTTTCTGTCACCTTCCTTACAAAGAGAAGATGGGAAAATGGACAAAAGTTGTTCAGACATGTGGGATCAAATGAAGGTTTTTTAAAGGAATGGGTAAACAAGGGTCTCCTTGAAAGACCCCAGGGATGAGGGATGAGATATGGGATGAAGAAACATATGTTTGTAACTTTACATCGGCTGAACAGTTACTAAATTTGTTTATTGTAATAAAGATTGGAAATCACGTGTTTAGATATTTCTTTTTTTTAAATTATTTTCTTTTTCTTTCTTGCATGCTTTATCCTTCCTATTTTCTTTTCTTTTTGTAAATTTAGTTTATATCAGTTTTTACTATTGTAATGAAAATCCTTAATAAAATGTATATAAAGAGAAAATAGAAAATCCTTAATAAAATATTTTCTCTTTATATACATTATATTAAGGATTTTGATTATAATAGTAATTGCAAAAAAACCTGATATTTTGAAACATCTGGTAGCTGAAAATTTTCTTTTTCTCATTCTATGATAGGACAGAAATGTTAAGTGGCAAAATAATATACTATTGAAATTATTTCTAGGTAGAGAAAATGATTAGACAGAGACAGAGTCATTGAAGAAAGCTTTCATTTACCAAGAAAAAGAAATGTTCTCTAGTCAATGTGAGTCAATGAAAATAATGCATTTTGAAAGAAGAGATTATTTTAATTCAGATTTGAATAAAATAATCAATTTAACCATATGTATTTCTATCTGCAGCTAATGATCTTTGTAAATTATCACCATTTATATTAACAAGATTCACTGTATTCTTTCTTTGACCCCACAGGAAAAATACTCTTTTTTTAAATCCACTTTAAAATGCTAAACTTTCTTTAAACACATATCTAAAATCAAAACTTTCTAATACATCTTTTTCTTTTAACTTCTTAACACACATGCTTTGAAATTCAGTATTAAATTTAGGTCCCTTCCTCCAAACTACCCTCATATAATAATAATTTTTTCTTTTGTATACCTAAATATATATTGTATAGATAAATTTTTCTTTAAACCAATACATCATTTTTAAAAACTTTCTCTTAACAGAGATACTCTCAAATACATTTTTAATAACATTTTGCATGCTTTAGGAATTATTTAGGCATTATATATATTAAAAACTTACATTTTCAAATATTAGATTAAGACCTTCTTTTGGTTACAAGTATACAACAGATAGAAATCCATCCTAATTCCAGTTAACTAGTTAAGATTAAATCACTTCTTCTAGCTTGTCTTCATGAAGTAAAATCTTTTTCTTCTCTGGAAAGTTTATCAAGAAGTTACAAGCTTTCCTTTTTCACAAGGATTTCTCAGTCTTGTTAATGTCCTTAAAGAAAAAATCCCAGACTTGTCTTTTTAAAAGTTGCAGATTTTCTTGAAGCTCTTCTTTCAATTGTGTGGAGAGATTTATATTTAAACCATCATAATAAGAATTGATGTCAGGTTTATATTCCAAAATTGCAGTTGAATCCTCTGCATTTTCAGCTACTTGTGAAGATGCCTTGGTGGCTTGGTAACTTTCTATATGTATTTGCATCTCTAAAGTAATTTGAGAAGTTTTTTTTAATGATCCTTAGAGCACACCTGATCTACAAATTGGTGGATTTTATTTAGAAAATTTTCAAATAAATCTCTAATAATTTGCTCCTCCAGCTTGACTCCGTCTTTGGTCAAAGAGTAGCTTTTTTGTAAGTCACTTAGAGATTGCTAGTTGTTCAGAAACCATAAAAATCAGAAAGTTTTAGCCACCCACAGCAAAGCAACTTTCGGCCTTTATGTTTCTCCATTTGTTGTTGTTGTTTTTTTGCTCCACACTTCCTTAGCAGCCTTTCTTCTTGTTGTTTAACATTGAAGAAATGGCTCAACAAGCTGTGACTAAAGAGAGTCTCTCTTAACTTAGTAAAGATTAATCACTTAAAGGTGATTAAGAAATGAAAGGGCCAACTTACTGTCCATTTGAAAAGTAAATTTCAAAATGGCTGCTTCTTCAATGATGAACAGATTTCAGCTGCTCTCTCCCAGCATTCATCATGCAGTTGCTTTGAAACTCAGGTCCTGAAGTTACTTGCAGACCTCAGCTGTATCGGAGAATCTTGAGAGGTAATTCTAAGAGTTTCCCTCACCCAGGAGAGTCATATAAACTGAAGGAATGCCAGTTCCTTTCATTAGTAGTTGAAGAGCTACAGCTTAGGAAAAAACCCTTCAGGGATCTCTCCCTGATCCAGTTAGCCATCTTCACCGGACATCTGTGATAGTTTGAAGACTAGATTTAGTCTATACAAACAATTTTTTCTGGAAGCATGATAAATATCTCCAAATACTATTTTTAGTCATAAAATAAAGGAAAGATGCATGCATTCATATTCCATCCATATAAAACACTGGATATAATATAATTGGATATAAATATATATAATTGGATATAACCCGGTGAGAGTGGGTGCTGCAGAGGAAAATAAAGTATAACAAATTTTCTTGGGTCCGTCGTAGTTCTTTTGATCTTAGCAACAACTGCCAATCTAACTTTTTTTAAAAAGTATGAAGACTTTTGATTTTATAATTCTAAATTTTAGTTATAAATATGCTGGCATTCTGTACTGTGGGAATTACAGGGTAAAATGACATTGCACTAAAACCTTAGGCATACTTGCAATACTTGTAGGATTTTTTTGCCTCGAGCATTTAAGTGCAACAATAAAAACGTGCACAGTTGTGCCAAAAACAAAACAAAAACAGAACATTGGATATATCATTTGATCATCATTCTTTCTCCTGAGTCATCTTTAATGTTTGCTGAGAGGAAGTGACCCATAATATAGTTAGGTAATTTAATGATTAACTTCAATGACAAAAAATGTTTAACAAAGAAATGGGCTAGGTGTATTCTTTTTGGTAGGTTTATGATGGTTATCATTGAAATTTTAGCAATAACAAAATGATCATACAGAATAAAGGAAGACATTAATGTCTAAAGGGAAATTATGCACAGAGAAAGAGGCATAACTATTATCAAAGGGCATTTTCAAAGCAGTATTCCAGTATTTGAGGAGCTGCCACAAAGAAGAGAGGATCAACTTATTTTCCAGAAGACAAGACAAGAAACAATGGATGGAAACTAATTAAGGAGAGAAGCAACTTGGAATTAAGGAAAAACTTCCTATCAGTGAGAGCAATTAACCAGTGGAATAGCTTGCATTCAGATGTTATAGGTGCTTCATCACTGGAGGTTCTTAAGGACAGACTGTTTGAAATGGTATAGAGTAGTGATGGTGAACCTTTTCGGCACTGAGTGTCTGGGCCGCAACCTGAAAGAGGAGCTGGCCAGGTTGCACGTGTGCCCCCAAAAACGAACTTCTGGTTTCAGCTACTGAACATCCGGTTTCAGCCAGCTACTCTTCCGGGTTTCTGGCACACATGTGTATGCGATGATCAGCTGGCCAGCGTGTATGCTCACGCAGGAAAATGGAAGACCAGCTCTTCCAGCTTCTGGCACTGCCGCATGCAAAAAGGCCAGCTGATTATCGTGTGCATATGTGCACCAGAAACCCGGAAGAGAACAGGCGGCGCCACATGTATCAGGCGACATGGCTCCACATGTCACTTTGGGCACGCATTCCATAAGTTCGCCATCACGGGTATAGAGTGTCCTGCTTGACCAAGGGATTGAATTAGAAGACCTCCAAGGTCCTTTCCAACTCTATTCTGATTGATTGATTTGTCTTATGTAGGAAGATTCTGAAAATGGAAATGATTGCACAGTAATATCCACAGAAATTAATATGGTTTAATTCTATATTTCACCTATCTTCGGTGTTTGATATCTGGATTATTTTCAGCTTCTCTTATTATATTTACACCTTGTCAATAAATCCAATTCAACTTTTCTTCACTTTTTTCTTTGTTGTTTTTACTCCTAATTTGTGCCATTAATATTACATTAATTTACATATCAATCATCCTAACTTCCTAGTCTCTTTAAAACTATTTTGTTTTGTTTTATTTGTTTTATTTTTATCCTGTCTATATTATATTATGTCCTGTTTATAAGTAACTCAAGGCAGCAAACATACATAATACCCTTTCCTCCGTTTCCCCCCACAATAATAATTCTGTGGGTTGGGTTGGGCTGAAAGAGAGTGACTGGCACAAGGTCACCCAGCTGGCTTTCATTAATGGAATGATGAATTTTAATGCTATGTTTTGGTGTTTCCTCATTTTGTGAATGTTTTTCTCTCCCTTCCCCCCATACCCAATCTTTGACTTCCAACATTTGTCCCATATGACAGCTTTTCTTAGGTCTCTTGTCCTTGATAGTCTTCTGATTAAGATCAGAAGCCGACTGGCAGAAATTTACTTATGGTTTTAATCGGTGGAATAGCATTATTTATGTACTAAGCACATAGTAAATTATAAATTGTAACCATGGCATATTCTTTACTCTGCTTATACCATTTATCCATCTGCTTAAATGTTCTTGAAGTTTTATTGTAATATAATAACAGAAACTATATTAAGCAGTTTGTTTGCAGAGTTATAATGCCAGAAGGCAATAGACAATAAGTGTGATAAATTTGTCATATCTTAAGATGTTACATTCATGTTAGAATCATATTATATAAAACAGCTAGAAATGTGCACCAGGGACGTAATACTTTATATGTTAGATTATTAATAGCATCCTAGTTCACATGCTGAACAAACTGATAGAGCATTTAGACAAAGGCTGTAGCATGCAGTTGAAGGAAAAGTCATACAACAAATAACAGAATGGCTCTAGGAAGTGTGTGCATGTTAATTGGACAACAATGCTGTGTGTATATTCTGGACAAATCAGATGAATTCCAAGACCAAGCTGAACACACAGCAAAGATAGCTGCAATCCCCTGCCCCCGAAAGAATGGGAAGGTTGATGGCATTGGCTGACAGTATAGCTGCCTGATTTCAATTGGTTAAGAACCCTAATGTCCTCCTTTTCAATATTTGAAGACTAATCTGTAAATCTCTGTATTCGATCGATGTTGATTTGATCCATTGTGTGTGATATGACATATTTGTATTTGACATGATGATTCGTGAAGGCTCGGTACAGTGCGGCAAGACATAATTATAAGACGCATGCACTCATCACAGGGGAATTGTTTTGAGAGAGTGCGCCATGTGCAAGAGTGCACCACGCACAAGTGACTTTGTTTGCTTCTTACCGAAACATGACACAGCACATATGCACATGTTCTCCTTCTCATTATAAAAACATTAGTCACTTTACTAATGATAGCTATGCATTGATCTTTCTGGATGCACAAAAAGCCTTTGATAACATTACAATTGTATGACATTACAATTGAAAAGCAGGGACTTCGGTGAAAACTTTGTAAATATGATCCAAGCAATATACACTAATCAAGTGGCAAAAGTGATAGTAAATGGAGAAATAACAGAAATTTTTAACATAAGCAAGGGCCCAAGACAAGGATGTCCACTATCCCCTCTCTTATTCATGCTAACCCTGGAAGTCCTGCTTAGACAGATCAGACAAGACTCAGAAATAAACAGTTTGAAGATTAAAAAAAAGAACACAATAAAATGCAAGCATTCATAGACGATTTAGTATTTATTCTGGAGGAACCCCTAGAAAAGGGAACCCAAATTAATAAAGAAAATAGAAGAGTTCGGGATGATGGCAGGACTCAAAATAAAGAAGGAAAAGACCAAGATATTGACAAAGAATCTTACAAATAAACAGAAAAATGAATTGACAGAAAAGATGGACATGCAGATAACTAAAAAAGTTAAATACTTGGGAATTTGGTTAACAGCAAGATGTACATCCATTAAAGAAGACAACTATATCAAATTAATTCAGCAAATAAAGACCTGGACAAATGGAAAAATCTACAGCTGTCGCTGGTCGGAAGGATAGCCACAACAAAAATGAATATTTTACCAAAATTGCTATTTTTATTTCAAGTAATCTCGATAAAATTAGAAAAAAGATTTTTTGATGTCTTTTTAAATTGATGTCAAAGTTCGGCTAGCAAGGCAAAAAACCAAGAATCAAATTGAAAATACTACAAGATACTAAAAATAAGGGAGGGTTTGGGCTACCAGACTGGGAGCGGTATTACCAGGCTTCAGTGCTCACATGGATGAAGGAGTGGATAAATCTGAAGAACAAAAGAATATTGATGTCAGAAGGGCATGACTTACAATTAGGGTGGCATGCATTTGTATGGCATGGGAAAAGTAAACTACATAGATATTTCCAAAGGCATTATATCAGGAATGCTCTGTTGTCAGTATGGGAAAAAATAAAACAGAATCACTATATGAAAATACTGGTCTGGTGTTCCACGATGGAAGCGCTAATATATCCTAATGTTTTAGAACTGAATAAAATTGTAAGGTACAAAGATGTACTAAACCAGCAAGGGGACTTAAAATCAAAACAGGAACTAACAAATCAAGGAATTGACTTGGACTGGTGGCCATATATCCAAATACAAATGAGACATAAGAAAGATGCAAAAAGATATGGATACTATAAGGAACTCCAAGAATTGGACCAGATATTGCTAGGAACAGATGATAGATTAATAAAGAAAATTTATGATTACTTATTGAACTTTAAAATGGAAAAAGAATATGTAAAAGAAACCATGATAGTATGGACAACATTTTTTGGGTATACCATAGAATTAGACAATTGGCAAAAATTGTGGGAAAGAAATTACAAATTAACCATGTCAATAGCATACAAAGAAAACCTGTACAAAATGTTCTATAGATTGCACTTGCCACTAGCAAGAATGGCAAAAATATTCCAAAATATGTCGCCAGAGTGGTGAAAATGTAAACAGGTACTGGGATCCTATTACCATATGTGGTGGACCTGCCAACGTCAAAACAATATTGGTCAAAGATAAAAAGAAGGTTAGAAGAGATGACAGCACAACATATAGATCTAAAACCAGAACTGTTCTTACTAGGTATACTACTGGGGAAATACAACAAAAGAATTACATACTTAATGTTACATGTAATAATAGCAACGAGAATAACATATGCACAAAATTGGAAAAATGAAAGTATACTGATAGATGAAAAGGTAATAAAGAAAATATTAGAATACGCCAAAATGGACAGGTTAATGATGGAATTTAAGGATAAAGAGGAAACAGAGCATTACTTAACATGTACAAATTGTACAAATTGTTAGATAACAGGTGCAGAGATTAGTAATTTAATAACGAAAGAACATATGTGTGTGTGTGTGTGTGTGTGTGTGTATAAGCATATATACTATAAGTATAATATACTTATATATAGATAATCGACTATAGATTAAAGTTTATAGAGTGACAAGTGTATAGAGTATTATGGTATAACTATGAGAATAGTGGTTATAACTAGGATGTACAAGATTATGTATATTTAAAAGAGACTACATTGTATTGTAGACTACATTGTATTGTATAAGAACAATGGTTATAATCAGGATGTATAATACCATATATACTTAAAAAAGACTTGATACAAACACTGTACACGCAGAAATGGAAACGTGATGTATAATAAAGGAAAATGTATAATAAAAATATTTTTTTAAAAAAAGAATCCTAATTATGGCAGATATAGTCATTATTCTCTTAATCACCTGTTGTGGATTACAATGCCTTCCACTTTATCTTTCCACCTGTAAGCAAACGGTAAGGGTCTCTCCATATATGGATATTGGTGTTAGGTGAATTTTGGAAAATTAAATCATTTTCAGATTCAAAGAGGGGCTGTCTGTTAAAATGAAGCAAGGTTATGGCATGCACTTGAAAGAAAACTGGAATGCCTGTAATTGTGGAGTCTGTCTGGCAAGAACAAAGAATGTTTACTCCCAGAGAATATGCATGTGTAACACTTGAATCAATTCTAGATGGTTAGAATAATAAATAGGTGATAACAGTAACAAAGAGTTAGACATCTTGCATACTCCAGCTAGAAGGTAGGAATAGTGATGGCCTGGAAAAAATAAAATATGTATTAGATAACTCCAGGAGCATTCATTAGCCAAGGTTTAGCAATAGGGACAACTAGAGGCCAATATGACAATTGTTAGATCATTACTAAAATGTTTATTAGATTATTTGTTTTATACACCCAGAATACCGCATCCAGTTTTGGTCACCACACTATAAAAAAGATGTTGAGACTCTAGAAAAAGTGCAGAGAAGAGCAACCAAGATGATTAGAAGCCTGGAGGCTAAAACATATGATGAAAGGGTTGCAAGTACTCGGCATGGCTGGTCTAGTGAAGAGAAAGACCGGGGAGACATGATAGCAGTGTTCCAATATTTGAGGGGCTGCCATAGAGAGGAGGGGATCAAGCTATTTTCTAAAGCACTTGAAGGCCAGACAAGGAATAATGGATGGAAACTGATCAAGGAGAGATTAACCTAGAAATAAGGAGAAATTTTCTGACAGTGAGAACAATCAACCAATGGAACAGCTTGCCTTCAGAAGTTGTGGGAGCTTCATCACTAAAAGCTTTCAAGAAGAGACTGGACTGCCATTTGTCAGAAATGATGTAGGGTCTCTTACCTGGGTAGTGGGGTTGAGTGAGGACTCAACTTATTTTGTATCCCTAAAAGAATTACTAGAGTCATGCAAGTGTGATGGGCAATATAGAAATTTGATACAATACATAAAATACATTAATAAAGATAAATAGTTATTTTGATTTTCTACTATTCCTTATGGAGAAACATTCAAAATCTTCCTCTCTGTATGCTGCTTCTGAATGTAATGTAATCAAATGTTCAAAACTGGCCTTTTGGTTCTGAGCCTAGAAATCCAACATCTATTATTGTACTATTGTATTATTGGATCAATGCATCACATCTGTACTGAATAACTATTGTGGTTTCCTCTGATTTCTCTAAATCAGAGGCTGGGGAGGCAGAACAGATAATCAGTATGAATACCCAGCAAACATTTAGATACTTACTGCCACTCCAGGAGATAATGAGTCTGAACAGGTGAGAACCAATTCAGGTACTGATTCTGGCAGGGTGCTGAATCCAAGAAAACAATGACAGCTATAAAGGGCTAAGTAAAGGCAATCAGCATGACTCCTTGACAAGAGAGGACAGCAATGCCCTAATCAAGCCATGGCAGCACTGAGAGGATTGGGGGCAATATAAGAGCAGCCACTAGAAGCTTGCCCTTTACTCCCTCTCTTGAAAACCTGACCTGGGAGCACTTCTCTTACTCCTTGCCCTATACTCAGACATTTGGGGCAAGTCATATAATTCTCTCTTATCAAAACTTTAGATTGTCACAGAAAACACATCTCTACCTTTCTCCTGTTGAATTCATTTCAAGGCAAGCTCTAAGTTCAATAAAAGCTTTCAATTGTATATTTGTAGTCTTTTTGTTTTGTTTTGTTTTGTTTTGCATGGCACAAGATAATAAAATTAGGTATCATGTTTTTGTGGTTTGAATACAATAAAATCCATATTTTCACATTGTCCAGTCTCAATGCTAAACAAACAAACAAACAAACAAACAAACAAACTGTATTTCCAATTCCATATTAAACTTGTTAAATGCACTCTGAAATATGCATCGGCTATGGATACACAAAACGATTAATAACAGTAATAATGGCATAATTTAGAAAAGATACTTTTAATTGCCCTTTAGGTCCAAAGGAAGCAATTAGTACTTTTCCTATCATTATCCTTGGTAGGAAGCACAATTGTCTATTTAAGCACTTTTTTTGGCAGCAGATTGTATGAGTTCTCATTTTCAGCTCTTTGCAATCAATGAAACATATGCTTTGGAAGACAAATGCTGCACAAAACAGCAATTTTCCACCAGTTGATAAACAGAGATTTATTTAGATCTATTTAATTTATTTAATTATAGATTATCTTAATTTATTAATATTATCAGTATGATTTTCAAGCATGTTTAATTCTGCCTTTCTAATCTTATGAACACAATTTTGATATGATCCTTGTTTCTTTTTTTTTCATACCTAGAAAACTACTCTCTTAGAGAGCTCTGTAAAGCACTATGAAACAGTATAAAAGTCTAAGTAATATTGCTATTGCTATTTTCAAGTTTCAGACAGAGGCTTTTCTAGTTAGAGATATTAATCTTTCAGATATGAAACTGGAACTAATGATAGATATCGGATAATCTTCCTGTATATATTCTTGTAAACTAGGAATGAATTATATGCCAAATGATATATAGAAAAAGTCCATATTCCTTATTTTCTAGAGTTCAAAGTTAATTCAAAAATTTTGAGAACGATAAGACAGTCTTCCCTGTGTATATATAATCTCCCAGTTATCATTCTCTCCTTTCTGTTCTGTGTTACAAGTTCATAAAACATTCCAATTCTTGATGCAATATTCAGTGTGCCCTGTGGAAACATACACCAAATTAAAAAGCAAGCATGAAATATTAAAAAAAAGGAAGATGGGCAGATGCCAAAGCACCTTTGAAATGACTTTGGACTTAATCATGTTGTTGAGAAACAAGGCCATTACTTTTGTGATGATGAAGACAAGGATAGGGAAAGCTGTCATCAGAATGATAAAGATGAATGTGTCTTTGATATGGCAGATGGTAAAGAGGTTGATTGACAAGTGGAGATGAAATTATAATTGAGCTACCACAAAATATTTCAGACTGGCAGCTCAATCTGAGTATGGAAGCCAAACAGCTTTATTGAAAGTCAAAAGGCTTTATTTCATAAAAAATTTAACTTTTATAGTTTGGAATAAAGAGATATGAATATTGGTAGAAAATATGATTTAAACAACTACAGACTTAAATAAGAAAAAAAATAACAGCTAGCTACATAACTTTTTCACTGAGAATTATGATTCAGTTTGCACGTGTCACTAAACTAGGATTTATTTAATAAATAACCTACAACTGTTTAGAGTTTTGTAGTCAAGATTTAGTAGCCTTTTATTTATGGAGATTTTTGAATTCCGATAGAGCATATTGAATCTGCTTGTTCTATGTTATTCAAGAAAATAAATCCTTCCTTAATTGCTTCAATTCATTCTGTCTTCACTCTTCATCTGAATCTGAATCAAACCATAGTTGTATGAGAAATCAGCTATCATTTAGATTCTAAAATGATTTTGGGGGGCAGTTTTTTGAAGGGCTACTAAATTCAAACATATTTCTCTTAATTTGGATGCAGATGAGGCAGTACCTTAGGACCCAATGCCAAGCCCAACTCAATTCTGAAAAAACAGAATCACGCTGACAGGCTTAGCCAGGCCCCACATTCAAGAGAACATCCAGATCTTTAAATACTTATGAAATGCAAGCAGACTCAGACTGTACTGTTTAATATAGTGTTTAATAGATGGGGTCCACAACATACCTATCATAAAGTACCACAGAAAGGATCAGTGATGGGCAGTCCTGCAAGCAGCCTAGCCCATTGCAATGAAGGGCTTTATTGGTAACCAACAGCACCTCAAATTACACCTGGAATTTACTGGAAGTCAGCGTAGCTCAGTGCAATGATATAACATGGGTGTGTCAAGATTTGTTCATAACTACTTGCACCACTTCATTCTGGATCAGCTTCTGAGTAGCTTTCTACATCTATTCCAGGTGTGAAATCCACTTACCTTCACTACCGGTTAGCAAATGTAAGCGTGTGCGCCTCCTCCACACATGCGCAGACGTGATAATGTCTGGGCGGGTGGGCGCAGCCTTCTACCGTCAGTACTACCGGTTTGCCCGAGCCAGATAGAACCGGCTGCATTTCACCACTGATCTAATCCCATGTAAAGCATATTGTAGTAATATATTCAGAAGGTGACCAAGGCATGAGAGGAAAAGGTTTTCAAACCAACAGAGATTTTCTTGTGGAGACATAACATCAGAAAATTCATTTTGTATTTGCTTTTAGCAATTTTTCAGCAAATTAAACAATCTGAAACAGCTCCCCTCAGCAATTCAAATATTACCTCTACAAATAGCACGGCCTAGTTCAAAAGCAGAACTGTGGCTGCCATGCTCCTCCTCAGAAAACACCAGGAATCCAGACAATCTAAATGGGACAAGAAATACTCAAGATAGGAAAATAACAAGCAAAACTCAAGCCCTGCTTAATTTATAATGAAGTTTCCCAGGCAGAAGTCATTCTGGCCAGGAGTTCTTTTAGCTCCATTTTCATAGTGGATCTCTGTGAAATTGGCTTTGAAGCAGACTGAAATGAGCTAGAAACTACAGTATATGAAAGGGAACTATCATTCAGAAATTTAAAATAGTCCTTCAAAGCTTCTCACAGCTCTGCTATTGAATGTGTTTCTGTGAACATCTACATGATGTTGCCATGCTGCTTTTCAGTATGTATTTTTGTGACAACTATTTTTAAACATTTTAAATATTTAAATATTTTTTAAAAACTTTGACAGATTGCATGTACTGTTGTGACCCTTTGGAGAAGTCTTCTAGAGGAGGAAGAGAAAGAGCCCAGAGCTGCATAAATAACCTTGAAAGTTCAGACCAGTGGTGCCACAGCTGAGCATGGCTCTTGGTATAACATCCTTGGTCCCTGGCAGTCTAGCTCTGTATTCTTATATCAACACTGGGAAATAGCCTGAATAATCCAATCTTCCTTTTGAAAGCTGATCCCAGTTTCATCTATATCATGTGTAGTCATTTCACTTCACTTTTTCCTAGAGAAACTGAGTGGCTGTGCATAAATCTCTGTGCAGAGACAGAGGGAACAACATCTGAACAGTGTAAAATTTGCCAAAAGCAATACTGTTTTAAATAATAAAAGAGAGGTGATCTATGAATGCTCCCATGTACTGAGAACCCCTCTTTTAAATATCTGTCTCAATCCTACTAAATAATTGCCTTATGAAATTCTGTCTAAGTGAATGTATTGCTGCCTAGTAACAGCAATTAAAAGAAATTATGGAGCTATTATTATATATACAGCAATGTAAAATCATAGCTGCCAGTTCTTTAGCTAGCATTGGCATTTATTTCCATTGGTTCTTTCCAAGAATCTACGATATCATAATGCAGGGGCATAATTTGTAAGCAAATCCAAGCAGCCTGGCTTTTTGTAACTGATAGATGGAAATTTTGTCAATACATACATTGTGTAAGGTTTTCTAAGACAATATTCCATTATCTAAATAATAATTTGCATTTATTATTGCTGTGAAAAATATTGGAAGCTATTTCTTTATTTCTTTTTTAAATTTTTCATTTTTTCTTGCACATTTTGGTTTTTTTCCCCTTCCTCATTTTATATTAGTTTGTGCAGTTTTCCTATTTTAATTTAAAAGTTTTAATTATATGTGCAGCTGCACCCACCCACACAAATAGAATAGCAAATTTCTTCAAATTAAATTCTTAGAATTGCCCGCCCACCTTCCTTCCTTCCTTCCTTCCTTCCTTCCTTCCTTCCTTCCTTCCTTCCAACACATCTAAGAGGTGCCAAGACTGAGAAACACTGGCAAAGAAAATCCCTCACGTCCAGCGCAGGGTGAGTAAAGAGGAGTGCAGGCCTTGCAAGGAAGGCTGCCAGCCCCCCCCCCCCCCAGCCACAGCCCCCAATGCCCCCACCCACCGCTACTCACATGCAGCACAGGGTAAGTAAAGAGGAGCTGGGAGGCTTGCTGCCTGATTGGCTGTGGTTTCTGGTCCAGTGGAGCCAAACACTTGAGTCCAATTGTGCCTCGGACAATGGACAGGACAAAGAGATGGAGGCGCAGGGCTAGGGGGGCATTGGCAGTGGACAAGGAATCATGGATGAGGAAGCTGCCTAGTAATTGGCTGAGGCAGGTGGCTGGGGGTGAAGAGGGCACGACGAATGGTAGGTACCTAAATGTCCTGAACCCCACATCTCAACTGTGCTTTCCCAAATAACTGTTGTGCAAAATCATATTTTTTACTATTTTGTACATGATCTAGTCACTTTACTTGGGGGGGGGGGGGTGTTGTGTCTGATTGTGAAGATATTTAGGGCTCTGGCTGCAAATAAAAATAATTGATTGTACATTTAAAAGACACCTTAATCCTTCATATAATGGAATGCCTCCCCCCCCCCCCCAATCTGTCCCCTACTTTTAATTATGATTTACCAGATCAGTGATTTATTCTCCCCCTTCCCCAGGGACCTAGGTAGTATTGAGAAATAATTTTTCTGGCACTTTTGACCTATAATGTCTTTCTCCAGACATTCATGTTTTGCAAGGATCAATTCCCTGCATGGAGAATTCCCTGCATGGAGAAATAGCAGATATCCAATAACTATCCAATGTCCTGTTTCTGTTTGTTTTAAGTTCTATTAGATGTAGAGCTGTCAGTTGAAAGGAGAAGGATAGGAGAGGGTTACTTAGGCTGATGCAAAGAATTTGATAAAAACATTGCCAGTTTATGATTGCAATTGAAATTTATACCTCTTATCTTTCTCACAATATGTACCAAAGTTCAAAATCAATCTTTTGTTCTCACAAAGGGTGATAGAATTAAGGCTCCTGTGCCCTCTACGTCAGTTATCATCCAATCAAATTACTTTCATGCCACAATAGACTAAGCCTGGATTCTCAAGAAGCTTCAGCTTCTTATAGAGTGGCTCAGTATTAGAAATCCTGTATATATAGCCCTACAGAACAAAGTGTACAGTCCACATGGCCCTTTCTGGCCTAACCGCGTTTATACACTTCCATGTACCTTTTCTTATCAGCAGCATCTTCATCTTGAATTTCTAAGATTAGTAGTTTTGGTTTGTCAGACTTGCAGATGAAATCTTTGTTGCAACTGTGTTGCTGGCCATTTTCTTCTATTCTGCTGCAATCTTCTTGCTGCGGTACCTTGCACTTATTTGCTGTAGCTGCCTATTACTGGGCCCATAACCTATTAGAAATTTTGTATATAGCCCTAGTCATCCATACTATGTATGAATGTTTTGTAGAGCTATATACTGTATAAAGCAGGGATCCCCAACCTTTTGGACCTCAGGGACCACCAAGTTCATAATTTTAAATCCCGTGGACCACTAATACAAATCCAGTGTGCTGCTTGCTGAAGCACCTGGACTCCCAGTGACAGGGTGAGGTCCTTCAGGCATTCTCCCTCCTCTTTCTCTCTCTGTCTCCCCTCTCTCTCCCACTCTTTCTCTCTCATTCTCTCATTCTCTCTCCCCCCTCTCTCTTTCTCTCTCTCTCTCTCCCCCACTCTTTGTCTCTCTCTCATTCTGATTCTCTCTCTCTCTCTGATTCTCTCTTTCATTCTGTCTCTCTCTCTGATTCTCTCTGATTCTCTCTGATTCTCTCTTTCATTTTCATTTTTGTCTCTTTCTCTGTCTCTCATTCACTCTCTCTCATTCTCTGATTCTCTCTGTCTCTCTCTGTCTCTCCTTCTCCTTTTCATTCACTCTCTTTCATTCTGTCTCTTTCTCTCTGTCTCATTCTGATTCTCTCTCTCTCATTCTCTCTCTGCCTCTCATTTTCTCTCTTTCATTCTCTCTCTGATTATTTCTTACTTTCATCTCATGGGCCAGCCAGTGTTTTGGGGCTGAGAGGAAGTCAAGCATTTCCCTGAGAGACCGAGGTGCGCGTAGCACCAACAAGGGCTGAAAGAAGTACGGGAGCGAAGCACTACTTGAACTTGCATGACATCAGCATCCGCTTCAGTATATTTGCGGCAGCCGGTGGTGCAAAGCAGCCCTCATCTCCTGCCACTTGGGAATTGGCGCGATAAATGGCGACTGGTCCGGGGAGCAGCTGTATTTTGCTCTCCATTGCAGATGCCTGATCGGCCCCCTGCAAGCTCTTGTCTCTCAAGGAGCGCTCCCTGAAGTGGCGCGGGAAACTTTGGTCAGGCTCTTCAAGAGACAAGAGCTTGCAGAGGGCCGATCTGACGTCCACAATGGAGGGCAAAATCTGGCTGTTCCCCGGACCAGACGCTGTTTACCGCTCTGAGTTTCAAGTGGCAGGAAACGAGGGCTGCCTTGCATTGCTAATATACCAATCCTGATGCCGCACTACAGCAGAGAGAAGAAGCTGGATTTTGCTCTCCATTGCAGACACCAGATTGGCCCCTGCAAGCTCTCGTCTCTCGAGGAGCCCGATTAAAGTTTCCTGCGCCACTTCAGGCAGCGCTCCTCGAAAGATGAGAGCTTGCAGGGGGATGATCTGGTGTCCGCAATGGAGAGCAAAATCCAGATGCTCCCTGGATCAGTCTCCATTTACTGCTCCGTGTCCCAAATGGCAGGAGACAAGTGCTGCCCTGCGCCACCAGCTGGCACAAATATACTGAGGTGGAATGCTGTTGCGCAAATGAAAGTGCTTCGGTCCCACAGCTTCCAGCCATTGCAACCGCTGCTTCTGCCTACCTGTGCCCCCCCTTCCCCTGCTGCCACAACAGCACCATTATTTCATTTCAGAAGTGAGGCCTGTGCTCCTTTTTCCATATTGCACCACCTGCAAAGTTGCACATTGCACATGCCACCCCAGACAGAGATTTCCAGCCCTGCCACGGCCAGTCCCATATTCCAGAGCTGTAGTAGTCTCACACCCAGGACTGGCCCGTTGGCCATCCCAGAGCAGCTCTTCCACCCAGGTGCACTGGCTTGCCAGGGAGCAGGCAGCTCCTCAGCAGGCCGGTGCACTTGGGTGGAGGAGCTGCCTTGGGATGACCAACCGGCCAGTCCTTTGACTACTACAGTCCCACCCAGAGGCCTTGCAGAAGGAGAGTTGTAGGCTCGAAAAGTGACTGAATGCCCCCCCCCCGCCTCAGACAGCCATTCAGCTGAGTGTGGCGAGCTCTTGGTCTTACCTTCCAGTTCCAATTTGTGTGGCTCGCACTGTTCTACTCAAGGTGAGGTTTGCACTCGGCCTTAAGTGTGGGGGCTGGCATGCGTGCGGGGTGATGTGGGCGGTGCAGCCGTGTGTTCCTGCATGCAGGCCGGATTAATTGCTCTCGGGGGCCATATCTGGCCCAGGGGCTTGAGGATGAGTGCAACATAAAAAATGCAAAAATACGAAAATATCTCTGAGGACCACCAAAATTTTCTCGTGGACCACCAGTGGTCCACGGACCACCGGTTGGTGTCCACTGATATAAAGGACTTCTAACATTCAAAAAGAATTGTCTTTAAATATTAATTGGAAAAGCTTTGGTTTTGTGCAGTGTTCCCAAATTTATATTACAGTAAAGAAGAAATCAAAGCAATGTCAGAAGACAATTTTACACTTATTGACTCTACTTAACAGCACTGATTAGAATAGCTTTTATTTTAGTCAAGCTAATTATTGCGAAGTGCACATATTTCCATTGCTGTTTAAGCCTTATAAAGCAAAAGTAAGTGCTATTGCTCATACCCAGGAGTACAAAATCAGCAGACCTAAGATAGTTTTATATTCTATATAGACTGAGTGTAGATTATTATTTAGTTAGAATCCAAGGGTGAAATTTGCATAGAAAACACAGAAAGCAGCAGATATACATTTGTTAGCAGAACTCAGCGGTTGCTGACATTTCTGGCTTGGAGGCCCAACCGGAGCACGGGACGAAGGATGGGATAGTTCCCTATGAGTGGCAAGCATACATATGCAAGAATGTGTAGCTCCCTTCGCATAAGTAGTGGGTATACGTGCCCACCACTTGTGGGAAGGAAGCTTCGCATCTGAGCGCAATCAGACACTACTCACACAAGAGAAGCTTCACACACAAGTTATTGTTAGGAACAGGCAGTAAGAAGTACATAAATATTATATAATGGCTATTAATTAATTAATTATAATTAATATATTATAAACATCTGTATTTTGGAAGATAATTCAAATGATCTTGAGTCATATAGCTTCAGTATGGAATGGGACATATTGGCACTGCTATTTTGGTGCTACCATCTTGCCACAGCTTTGTGTGGCCATCTTGGCTCAGGAAAAATTGCCATAGGAAACTTGCTATGGGACAAATCAATGTGGCCCCTGCAGCACCCTCTTCATAGGAGGCAGCCGTCAATCACAGCATCACAACAGGCTGTGTCTCTGCATCCAGGTCTCCATATCTGCCTGCCAGGGTGGGCTTCTGCCCAGGCTGCGTTCAGCAATTTCTATTTCCCCGCAGACAGAGGTGGGATTCAAGTAATTTAACTACTGGTTCTCTGCCCTAATGATTTCTTCCAACAACCATTTTCCAAATTGTTCAGAAAGTTAATAACCGGTTCTCCCAAAGTGGTGCGAACTGGCTGAATCCCACCACTGCCCGCAGACCCTTGCAGGAGGGAAGCATCCATGTGGACCTCTCCTTCAGGGTGCTGTGCTGGGTCCTGACAGCTCATGTTTAGGAAAGGGGCAAGCAGAGACTGTAACAGTTGTCTTCTGACTGTCAATGACTCCTGCTTAGTCTGCCTTTTATGGGAAGGGTTCATCTCCTTTCTCTTAAGGCTTCCTCAATCTGCTTTCTAACACTCCCCCCCCCCCAATGGGGAAAAGGGAATGGCCAAACATGGCCCAGGTAGAAGGTCTCCATTCGGGTAGGCAACAGATAGGATGTGCCTGTTGTGTACGGGCAGCAATGACACTGCAGAAAGCTGCATAGAATGGACTAGCTCTGATCCAACTCACCAGCTGCACCCATGGAAGGTCAGACCTGGATTCAGAGATATGGCTCATTGTGACACTATGGTCAATATCTGCCTCCTACGAAGGGAGATGCCATGTCAAATTTCCCATAGCAATTTGTTCCACACCAAGATGGCGGCACTGGGATGGCTGCACCGAGATGGCTGAGGCAACATGGCCACTCCAAGATGTCATAGACCCACCTCAGTAATACGCAATCCTTGAAGTGAATTAGATTAACAGATGCTATATTTTTATTTTCTAAAATAAGGCATCAGAGATATTTTGAGGTACAATAAGCCTGCTTGTTGGGAATAGCTGCTTTAGACAGAAAGATTGGCTTACCCATAGGATACTGAGATTAACAGTGATAAAATAAAAACAAAAAGAGGGAAATATCTCCCAAAAAAGAAGAAAAGAGAAGGAAATGGGAAAAGAGAAAGGGGGAGAACTAAAAGGGTAATAAAGTTAAAAATTAGAGAAAAGATGCAGGAAGGAGAATATAATAAACACAAAAAGTAGAAGAGGAAGAAAGAAATAAGGGAATGGGAGAAAGGGGAGAAAAGATCAAGAAGTGGAATTCAGGACAGTGTAAAAGGAAATGGTTAAAAGGGGAAAGAAAAAAATGTAGGAAAAAAAGGAATTAAAGCAGTGATATGTTGATTTAACGGGATGGCATTAGTAGTAGAAGTGGTATGTAAGAAACAAACTGGAATAAATATATAGATTACTGTAAAAGGGAATACTTAATTGAAATTAAGACATAAAATTTAAATGAAAGTAAAGAAATGTGCGCTAAAGATTGAAAAAACAAAGGAAATTGAAGTAAGAAATAAAATTGAAATGTTAAATAAACAATGTAAGAAATTGTTGCAAGTAGACCAGCAGATATAGAAATGGTCTATCTGTTAAAATATTAGGAAGTAATTGAAATATTAGGAAACGAGAAAAATAACTATTGAAATGGAAATAAGAGGTGGAAAGTTAATTAAGTTGAAAGATTTTAAGGCTAAAAATGAAACAAGTTGAAAAATAATGTTAAGAATTTTAAAATGTTTTGAGGAATATATGCAATAAAGGGAGAGAAAAACGGGGATGCCTGGACACCATAGAAAAAAAGCACTGAATTGAAAATGAATACAACAATAGAGAGAGATAGAAGAAGGAGTAGGGAGATTGAAGGAAGGGTGAACGGAGAAGGAGAGAGAGGAACAGAAGAAAGGGAAGAGCAGAGGAAGAAAGGAAAGGGGAATAAGAGTAGGAGGGAAGGTTAGATAGGGGGAAGGAAAGGAGGAGGGGGAGAAAGGAAAGGGAAGTAGAGAAGGAATAGGACAGGACGGAAGAAGAAAGGAGGAAGGACAAAAGAAAGGGAGGAAGAGAAAGAGAAAGAGAAGAAAGATTGCTGTAAAACAAAAAAGACGAAATGGAAGAAAGGCATCTCGAACATATTTATATATATTAAGATAAAGATTGAATTAATAAAAAATAAAATTAAGGAGAATGTATATGATTAAGAATAGAAAAAATAGAATTTGAGGGTGAAAGAAAATACTGTTTTGAAAAATAAGAATAGAAAAATTAAGATTTGATTAATAAATATGGAAAAAGAATACTTTGGCAGAAACTGTAACTAAGTAAAATATATTTGGATATGATGAATTATATATGATATGATATGGTCAATATTCTATTTCAAAAAATATGTGGGTGTGTATTGGGGGGGAAACCAATAAAAGTTGTCAAAAAAAAGATATTTAGGTTGAACACTTCACTTTACTTTAAATCCAGTAACAAAGGGGGAAGCAAAGCAGGTGCTCCTGCTTTCCTTCACATCTTTTCATCCACGCTTCTGGCATTGCAAGAGTGAGGCAGCTTTTAGACTTATTATAGCTCAGGAGAGCCAGAACAGATGATACAATGAGAGACAAATTAAAAATGAGCCCTAAGAGTGGACATCAGAGGATTTAAACATAGAGGGATAATTTTCAAAGGTTATCTAACCTGATAATTTTACTTCTAGTGTTAATAGGGAAAAAAATCATAAATAAATAAAAAGGTAAAGTAAGATCTGAGTAAACATATTAATTAACTAGACATCTTGATTAAATAAAATATTGTGTGGATGCATTTTTTTTAATGAAGCCATTGCCGGGAAGTCAAATATGGGAATATTATTTTTCTTATGCTCTGGATGCTTATATTTTTCTCATTCTTATGCTCTTTGTCCAGGTATTGCCATATATCAATTTTCCAAAGACACTGGGTTTTTTCATATGTTTAGGAAGTAGAAATCTTCATTTTTCTTATATGCCTAACTTTTTTCTTTGTTCACTGATAGCTTTGCTACTCTATTTTAATTGTAGAGACTGCTGTCCTCTTTCAAATGTACTTGGATTGGAGCATATTAGAACATGGGTTTTTACAATTTTTCAGGCTATGGAATCTATTTATTTAAAAAAATAAAACAGTTAAAAAATAGCTTCTGAATATTAAATGAGAGAACCTACCCCTTTTATTGTTATCTTAGAAAAAATATTATGCAACATCTAAGTGAGAGTGGATGGCTGAGTGTTTTGGAAAAAAATTTCCTTAGTTCATATGAACCTTTATGCAAAGTGTCACTCCAGAGAAAGCTAAACTACTTAATTTTATTTAGTAAAGATTTAAAATTCGTCACATAGTTTCTATTTCCTCAAATAATAGTTCCAGTAAATATAAAAGGGTTGTTGTTGTTAGTTGTGTCCGACCCATTGTGACCCCATGGACAATATTCCTCCAGGCCTTCCTGTCCTCTACCATTCTCTGGAGTCCATTTAAGCTCATGCCTACTGCTTCAGTGACTCCATCCAGCCACCTTGTTCTCTATCGTCCTCTTCTTCTTTTGCTCTCAATCTTTCCCAGCATTAGGCTCTTCTCCAGTGAGTCCTTCCTTCTCATTAGGTGGCCAAAGTATTTGAGTTTCATCTTCAGGATCTGGTCTTCTAAAGAGCAGTCAGAGTTGATCTCCTCTAGGACTGACCAGTTAGATCGCATTGCAATCCAAGAGACTCACAGGAGTCTTCTCCAGCACCATAGTTCAAAGGCCTCAATTCTTTGGCATTCAGCCTTTCTTATGATCCAACTTTCACAACCATACATTGCAACTGGGAAAGCCATAGCCTTGATGTTATGAACTTTTGTTGGCAGGGCGATGTCTCTGATTTTTAGTATGCTGTCTAGATTTGTCATAGATTTCCTTCCCAGAAGCAAGTGTCTTTTAATTTCTTGGCTGCAGTCCCAATCTGCGGTGATCCTGGAGTCCAGGAAAATAAAATCTGTCACTGCCTCCATTTTTTTCCCATCTGTTTCCTAGAAATTTTTGCACTTTCCTTCTTCACCTGCATCAATAGGCTCTTTAGTTTTTCTCTTCACTTTCTGCCATTAGAGTGATATCATCTGCATATCTAAGGTTGCTGATATTTCTTCCGGCAATCTTAATTCCAACCTTTGATTCATCTAGCCCCGCCTTTCTCATTATGTGCTCTGCATAAAAGTTAAATAGGCAGGGTGACAGTATACTGCCTTGCTGGAATCCTTTCCCAATTTTGAACCAATTGGGTTCAAAATTTTGTGGTTTTGTATCCAGTTCTCACTGTTGCTTCTTGACCCACATATAGGTTTCTCAAGAGACAAATAAGATGGTCTGGTACTCTCATCTCTTTAAGAACTTGCCACAATTTGTTCTGATCCACACAATCAAAGACTTTAGCATAATCAATGAAGCAGAAGTAAATGTTTTTCTGGAACTCCCTAGCTTTCTCCATGATCCGTGTATGTTGGCAATTTGATCTCTAGTTCCTCTGCCTCTTCGAAATCCTGCCTGAACTTCTATTAGTTCTTGATCCACATACTGCTGGAGCCTAGCTTGTAGGATTTTGAGCATAACTTTACTAGCATGTGAAATGAGTGCAATGGTGCGATAGTTTGAACATTCTTTGGCATTGCCTTTCTTTGGAATTGGAATGTAAACTGACCTTTTCCAATCCTGTGGCCATTGGTGAGTTTTCCAGATTTGTAGCACTTTTCCACATTTGTAGCACTTTCTAAAAGTGTAGCACTTTTACTGCATCATCTTTTAAGATTTTGAATAGCTCAGCTGGAATACTGTCACCTCCACTAGCTTTGTTGTTGCTCAGATTTCCTAAGGCCCATTTGACTTCACATTCTAGGATGTCTGGCTCGAGGTCAGTGACCACCCCACCTTGCTTATCAAGGAGGTAAAGTTCATTCTTGTATAGTTCTGTGTAATTTTGCCACCTCTTCTTAATCTCTTCTGCCTCTTTTAAGTCCCTACCATTTTGGTCCTTTATCATGCCATCTTTGCATGAAATGTTCCCTTCATATCTTCAATTTTCTTGAAGACATCTCTGGTCCTCCCTATTCTATTATTTTCTTCTATTTCTTTGCACTGTTCATTTAAGAAGGCATTTTTATCTCTTCTAGCTATTCTTTGGAATTCTGCATTCAGTTGGGTGTATTTTTCTCTTTCTCTCTTGCCTTTCGCTTGCCTTCTTTTCTCAGCTATTTGCAAAGCTTCCTCAGACAACCATTTTGCTTTCTTGCATTTCTTTTTCTTTGGGATGGTTTTAGTTGCTACCTCTTGTACATTGTTGCGAACTTCCATCCATAGTTCTTCAGGCACTCTGTCTATCAGATCTAATTCCTTAAATCTATTTGTCACCTCTACTGTATATTTATCAGGGATATGATTTAGTTCATACCTGAGTGGCCTAGTGCTTTTTCTCACTTTCTTCAATTTAAGCCTAAATTTTGCAACGAGAAGCTCATGATCTGAGCCACAGTCAGCTCCTGTTTTTACTGACTGTATAGAGCTGCTCCATCTTCGGCTGCAGAGCACATCAATCTGATTTCTCTGTTGATTGTCTGGTGATGTCCATGTGTAGTGTCATCTCTTGGGTTGTTGGAAAAGAGTGTTTGCTATGACCATCATATTCTCTTGACAAAATTTTATCAGCCTGTACCCTGCTTCATTTTGTACTCCAAGGCCAAACTTGCCTGTTATTCTGGTTATCTTTTGGCTTCCTGCTTTAGCATTCCAATCCCCCATGATGATAAGGACATCATTTTTGGGTGTTAATTCTATAAGATGCTGTAGGGCTTCATAGAACAGGTCAATTCCATCCTCTTCAGCATCAGTGGTTGGGACAGAGACTTGGACTACTGTGATATTGAACAGTTTGCCTTGGATTTGAACTGAGATCATTCTGTCATTTTGGGGATTGTATCCCAGTATTGTTTTTCCTAATCTTTTATTGACTTTGAAGGCTACTCCATTTCTTCCGAGGGATTCTTGCCCACAGTAGTATACCTGATGGTCATCTGAATTAAATTCACTCATTCCTGTCCATTTTAGTTCACTGATTCCTAAGATGTCAATGTTCAGTCTTGTCAACTCTTGTTTGACCACGTCCAGCTTGCCTTGATTCATGGATCTTACATTCCGGGTTCCTATGGAGAAAATATCTTTGCAGCATCGGACTTTCCTTTCACCACCAGATACATCCACAGCTGACTATACTTTTGGCTTTGGCCCAGTCGCTTCATTCTTTCTGGCGCTACTAGTACTAGCCTCTCCTCTTCCCCAGTAGCATATTGGACACCTTCTGTTTTCATGGCAAAGACACTGGAGTGGATTGCCATTTCCTTCTCCAGTGGATCATGTTTTGTCAGAACTCTCTGCTATGACTTGTCCGTCCTGGGTGGCCCTGCACGGCATAACTCATAACTCATAACTCACGGCATAACTCATAACTCATAACTCATTGAGCTACGCAATGCCACAACATGGCAGTAATCCATGAAGGGGTATAAAAGAGTAGGACCACAGTAATTAAAAGCTAACCAAATGCATCTGCAGGAGTCAAAGTACCCATAGCATGCAAATTACATACTATGTTATTTGTACATTTTTGGTTTTCTTGATTAGTAAATCTGGAAATATTTTTTCAAGTATAACAATTAGCCTATTATCCACACTAATGATAATGTGTAATGAAAAGAAGATGTGATTTAAATTCTTTTTTCCTAAAAGTACTTTTTGATGTTATAAACTCATTATAAAAACAACCCAGAATATTTTTAATAGCAAAAAGATTGCAATTTAGGGGGAGATAACCAAATCTCATTAAACTCCTAGGATACTAAATGGAGCTGACATTTAGAAGAGTGAATCAATGCATTGTATTCTCATTTGTTTTTTTTAATCACATTCAAAAACAAAGCGTTAAATGTTTGTTCAAATCATATTGAGGACAAAATTGCAAAATGCATTGTATGATCTCATTTCATCTTCTAAAATAAATTCTTCTTAAGAACAATCATATAAAGTTGTAATTTATGAATTAAATACATTTAACATTTGCAATGTGAATCTATTTATCTCTATCATCTATTTGTCTGTCAATCCACCTATCCATCCATGCATCCATCCATGCATCCATCCATGCATCCATCCATGCAGCCAGCCAGCCAGCCAGCCAGCCATCATCTATCTATTTTTTCTGACTGACAAATATTTATTTATTTATTTATTTATTTTTAGATTTCTATACCGCCCTTCTCCCTGGGGACTCAGGGCGGTGTACAGCCAAGTAAGAAACACATAATATAAACAATTAAAAACCAATTAAAAAGAATATCTAAATTTGGCCCAGAAATTTAAAAACACCCCACTTTAAAATCATTTAAAAGGCTTCGCTTAGGCCAGCCCGGCTTGTTGGAAGAAAAATGTT
>WNWU01013417.1:934060-971671 GCA_012654045.1 Ptyas mucosa | reverse complement strand
CTCAGGGGGAAGCTGATTCCAGAGGGTAGGAGCTCCCACAGAGAAGGCCCTCCCCCTGGGGGTCACCAGCCTACATTGCTTGGCTGATGGCACCCCGAGGAGACCCTCTCTGTAGGAGCGCACGGGTCGATGGGAGGTTGTCAGTGGCAGAAGGCGGTCTCGTAGATAACTGGGCCCTATGCCATGGAGCGCTTTAAAGGTGGTAACCAACACCTTGAAGCGCACCCGGAAGACCACTGGGAGCCAGTGCAGCTCGCGCAGGAGCGGTGTTATGTGGGAGCGCCATGTAGCCCCCGTAATTACCCGCGCGGCCGCATTCTGGACCAGTTGGAGCCTCCGGGTGCTCTTCAGGGGGAGCCCCATGTAGAGAGCATTACAGTAGTCCAGGCGAGAGGTGACGAGGGCGTGAGTGACCGTGCACACGGAATCCCAATCAAGAAAGGGGCGCAACTGGCGAATCAGGCGTACCTGATAAAAGGTCCCCAGCTGTCAGATGTTCCTCTAAGGACAGCTGCGTATCCAGGAGGACTCCCAGATTGCGCGCCCTCTCCACGGGGGCCAAAGACTCGCCCCCGATAGTCAGCGATGGCGTCAGCTGGCTATATCGGGAAACCGGGAACCACAGCCACTCAGTCTTGGAGGGGTTGAGCTTGAGCTTGTTCCTCCCCATCCAGATCCGTACAGCTTCCAGGCACTGGGACATCACTTCAAGGGCATCGTTGGGGTGGTCTGGGGTGGAGATGTACAGCTGGGTGTCGTCAGCGTACTGATGATATCTCACCCCAAAACCACGGATGATCTCACCCAGCGGCTTCACATAAATGTTGAACAGAAGGGGCGAGAGGACCGACCCTTGTGGCACTCCACAAATGAGAGGCCTCGAGGTCGACCTCTGCCCCCCTGTCAACACAAACTGCGACCGGTCGGAGAGAAAGGAGGAGAACCATCGTAAAACGGTGCCCCCCATCCCCAACTCTTCCAACCGGTGCAGCATGATACCATGGTCGATGGTATCAAAAGCTGCTGAGAGATCTAATAGGACCAGAACAGAGGAACAACCTCTGTCCCGGGCCCTCCAGAGATCATCAACCAACGCGACCAATGCCGTTTCCGTGCTGTGACCAGGCCTGAAACCCGACTGGAACGGATCCAGATAGGACGTTTCCTCCAGGAATTGTGGGAACTGTCGTGCAACCACACTCTCAACAACCTTCGCCACAAAGCGAAGGTTGGAGACAGGACGATAGTTAGCCAATATTGCCGGGTCCAGGGAGGGCTTCTTGAGGAGAGGCCTCACCACCGCCTCCTTCAAGGTATCAAATATAGGTATCAACCTTATTTACTTAAGGAAGAACAACAAAAATCACTATGATTTGTCATAATTTCTCTGACTTCCTCCTTAGCACTCAAATGTGTTCTGTTGATGGAAATTTTTATCAACAGCAGAAGAAACTATCAGGGAAAGGGCTAATTCAATCTGCTCTGGTATTTGCTATGTGGATGATATGATTGGATCAGATCCAACCTAATTATTTATCTAATAGCAGCCTTTCATGCCAGAACTAGTAGATTAGGATGGTTGGAGAGGAAATCAGAATGAGGTGAGGTAGCCAAAGAAAAATAATGGAAATTCATACTAAGGCATTCACAATCAGGAACAGATAAGTTGGGGAATGCAGAGAAAGGGAACAAGGATGAAGATCAGGCTGTTACTAGCAAATACCAAATCTGGTAAGGATCAGTGATGCTGTCCTTTTAGATACGTGCCCTGCTTGGTTTCTGATCCTGAAGCAGTCATGGTGCCAAGATCAAGGAGGAAGGGATCCTGCCATTGTATATGGATCCTCTTAGATTCATAGGCAGGTGGCAGCTTAGCTCTATCTGGTGTGTCATTTACATTGCTTTTTGGATCAGAAGTCTCTTCAGTCATCTCATGACTCAGCTAATGCAATACACTCTATATGGGCTGCACTTGAAAAATCACTTGGAAGTTTTAACTAGTCCACAAAAAGACAGTGATGCTTCAATATGCTCACATGGCATTTCTGCTTTTTTACTTACACTGCCTGTTTTCCAAAGCACCAGAAGGCAAGACAAGAAGCAATGGATGGAAACTAATCAAGGAAAGATGCAATCTGGAACTAGGGAGAAATTTCTTGACAGTGAGAACAATTAACCAGAGGAACGGCTTGCCTTCAGAAGTTGGGGGTGTTCCATCACTGGAGGCTTTTAGGAAGATAATGGACAGCCATTTATCTGAAATGTATAGGATCGCCTGCTTGAGCAGGGGATTGGACTGGAAGGTCTCCAAGGTCCTCTTCCAAATATGGACATCTAAATGCATTTTATTCCGTAGCAACTGAGTCCATGGATTCTCCAATGTGAAATTTCACAAAACCTGTTCTTTTCTCCAAGTTATTTAACATCTATATAAGATGATTGGAACAGGTCACCCCCTGATTTGATGCAAGATATTATCAGTAGACTGCACACCCACAGATACATAAGGCCACAATCTGAGGAAAAAGCACTCATACACACAGACATAACATGAATACATAAGTACTCAAGAAAATATGTATCACATAGATCCTATGGTCACTGCTGCTAAAGGATAGATTTCTAGAGATCATGCTCTGAAGGCTTTCCTTATCTTATTTGAGGTACCATAGTATTAGAATTAGAATATAGCTATATTGAATTGAAATATGAAATCCTGACTTTTTTTCCCTGAGAGGTTTCATAATCTGTTTTAGAAAAAACATTTCTGGATTTTACACTTACAATATAACATGGCCTGATAAGTTTCCTCAGGCTTAAAGGCTCAGAAGGAAGAGGATAAAGTAAGTTTCTGTTTATCAAAATGCTGCTATTTAATTGAAGTATTTCATGAAATCTCACTTTAGAAGGAATTGGGTCTCTGAACAGCAAAAAATATATATTAAGACTTATCGTAAAAATGATTCAATTCTTTAGCAGCATACACACAGACATATCTGAAATTTCAAAGAGTGTCTGAAAGCAAAGCTCACTGTTGTTACAGATTCTCACATGACACAGGCATCTCTAAACCTTTATAATAACAGTTGTTGAAAAATATGGCAATAGCTTTTAAATTCCTGTTCTAGCACTACATAAGTCAAGAAGTACTAATTCCATTTTTTATGTATTTATTGTATTTGCAGAAGACAGTGTATTATGTTATCCAGAAGTACTGTACCTGACAATTTTTTCCCTTGGGTAAAACATTTAATTTCAGAGAAGTTATGTTTTCCCAAGATCAATCCTAATTGGTAAACATTTAAAAACTGTCTAATTTCCAAATAATGTATAGTATGCTTAAATTTACTAACAATAACAGAGTTGGAAGGGACCTTGGAGGTCATCTAGTCCAATCCCCTGCTCACGCAGGAGACCTGTACTAGGGATTCAAACCGCCAAACTGCCGACCTTTCTGATTGATAAGCTCAGCGTCTTAGCTACTTGAGCATCACTATTTAAATATAATTCAAATAAAATTAAACTTAGGTTTGTATTTATGGGAAAGGTTTGTAAAGGACCACTTTCACAATTTTGGATTTTTTCTCTTGCATTTATATCCCAGTATTAATATGTTTTTTCCTTTGATTTTGATAAGTGCAAAATTGTAAATTTACATAAACAGTGATCCAATCTATATGCAGGTCCTGTCAGCATAAATGGTTGTGCTTGGGAGAGAAGTGCTCTCAGTTTTCTTATATCAGCCTTTGAATATGTATCTGGCTAAGAAGACTGATAGAGATGGACCTGTGCTGATGCCTAACCATGTCAGCAATTGCCCAGGTCTCTGGGACTCAGGCAGCAATATAAATTTAATAATAAATAATAACTTCTCTATGGATATCACTTGTCATGATGGAAGGACTTGTGATGCTCTGATGAGATTGAGAGCTACACTGGCAATAGTGTATTCTACCAGAAGGATAACCCATGTTACACAGGTCTCAGGGTGTACCTATTTTCTATAGTAAGAACACAGAAAAAGAATCCTATATTGTATTCATAATTGCCCAGGTCAACAAGGACCATGTCAGGTCTTGGAGTCCCAGGAAATCAGTCGCAAGTGGACAATGAGACTCAGGAACGATGGCTTGTGTAAAAGCATGCATTGGCTAATTATGTGCAAGACAACCATGAACAAGTTAAAAATGATAGCTATATAAGACACAAAACTTGAATATTGAAATAATGTTATAATTTTGAACATAATGCTGACAAGTAAAAGCATTACAAGATGAATTTCTATAAAATATCAAAAAGGAAGTGGATAAAGATTTAACCTGGCAATGACTTACAACTGGAATGTTATAAACAGAAACTGTAGGCTTGGTTTTGGCTATTCAAGAAACAGCTATTCAAACCAATGGAATCAAGGTCAAAATTGAGAAAAAATCATCAACAGATTAAAAGTGCAAAGAAGCAGAAGAAATAGTAAGCCTAATTCATAGAAGTAATGCATTAAGCATAATAAAATGTTCCAATGCAATTTTAAAAACATGCATGGTTCATTTCTGAATCATGATTCAGTTTTGGGAAGTAGAAAACAAGTTTCCAATTTTGCACATGATTATGCAATTCAATTTTTTTCCAGAAAAGTTTTCTGTTCAAATTACAAAGTTGTTTTTTCATGCTAGTGATAACAAATGTATTCCAAGAAAACATTAGAAAACATTATTCCTTAAAAGTACTTGAAAACATTTTTTCCTTTTTAAATGAACAATGTGGATGGACTATTCCTTGTAAATTCAGACTTCCTTGTTACTTAAAGATAGATTTTATTCTGCCTTTTTAGTACAAGCCACTGTTTCCTTATTGTTCATTATAATCAATATTATTAATTCAATTAACAGAGAACATTATAGGAGGCAGCATGAAGGCTCAAGTCCCACTTACAGTTATGGCATGTGGCTCCACTGTATCCAGTTCCATCACAGGTGCAACTGAAGCTATCCCATGTTTGGGTACACTTCCCTCCATGCTCACAGTGATTTGGCACACACCTGTTGAGATATGAAGCAGTGACAAATAAGCAAGGTTGAATGAATGCCTGCATTCTGAGATTGCCAAGCAGCAAAACCTCCTGTGCCAATCTGCTGTACTACTGCAATTAATCTTTGTTAGCTTTACGTGAATTAATATAATTCATGATAGAACATGGCAGGTGCATAAGAAGTTGATGTATTGTGCAATGAATGCCCCATTCACAGCTAACAATGGGTCAATGACAGAGAAGGAGACTGAAGAGATAATGATGGATTATGGATTTTTTGACACCATTACATTTTTAAAGGTCACAGACACACCTATTTTTTAAAAGAGGCAATTAGATATAGTATGCAGGTAATGTTAACTTTCAATAGAAAGTGTACTGCAGTATGCATTTAAATCTTTTTTAAAAAATGTTTTTTTTAAAAAAAGCTTATTTTACCTTATCAGCCTAAGAATCTAAAAAGAAACAACAATTGATGCCATTAAAAGCAGTGGGAATGATGCTCGACTGCCCTAGCTTAGATCATTGAAAGGAATGTTTTGAAGGACCATGAACAAGTTAGCCTGATTTAATTGCCTCTCAATAAACCCTAGTATCATAAACTTGTATCACAAAAATCACTGAAGCAGTCGGGGTGAGCTTAAATGGACTACGGGGGATGGTAGAGGACAGGAAGGCCTGGAGGAACATTGTCCATGGGGTCATGATGGGTCAGGCACGACTTCATGACTAACAACATTCACAAACTTTTCTTTTTCTCTTTGTAGTTGGAAGGCAAACTGTTTGTCTGCCATTTTGACAAAGCCAAATTGATCTTCAGGTTTTGTGGTGCTTCTTTTTCATCACATATATGTTGGTGGCATACTACCATAAAAGTACATGTGTTCATGAATTAAGTTATATAGGATGCAGAAGAGTTAATAGAATAACAGAATTGGAAGGGAACATGGAGGTCATCAAGTCCAACCCCACTCAAGCAGGAGATGCTATATCATTCCAGACAAGTGGTTGTTAAGTCTCTTAAAAGTTCTGCTATAATTTCAAGTGTGTACTTTACTTGAGTATTTTTTTTATCTCATGACTTTTATTGTTTTATCAATACATAAAATGGAAATAAAAATAAAAATAGGAAATTAAGGAAAAAGAGAGGGGGAAAGAAAATATGAGGTATAAAGGAAGAAAGACAAAATGTTCTCTCTAATACTTTAGAGTTTACTTTCAGACCAAAAAAATTCCAAATAACGCCAATTAATTCATTAAATTCCTTCCAAGTTACCCTCATAGAATAACTTTTTCTTCTTGTATGCATCCTTTTTAAAACTCTTAAACTTTTCTTTAAGCTAATACATCTTTTCTTTTAACAAAGATACTTTCAAATACATTTTCAATAATATTTTACAAACTTTAGAAATTACTTAAAGGAAAAAAAAATACATTTTCAAACTACATTTTCAAATCCATCCTAATTCCAATTGATTCATTAAGTTTAAGTCACTCCTTCCAGCTTGACTTCAGGGAATAAAATGTTTTTCTTCTCCGGAATGTTTGTCAAGTAGTTATAAGATTCTCTTTTTCTCAATCCTGTTAATGTCCACAAAGAAAAAGTTTCAAAGTTGTCCTTTTAAAAGTTGTTGATTTTCTTGGAGATTTTCCTTCAATTGTATTGGGAGATTTATATTTAAATCATAATTGACTCCTCTGCATTGTCAGCTACTTGTGAAATTGCTTCAGTGATTTGGTAACATTCTACACATATTTGCATCTGTGAAGTAGTTTGAGAAGTTTTTTTTAAACATCCTTTGAGTATAGCTGATCTATGAACTGATGGATTTTATTTAAAGATTTTTCAAATACATCTCTAAAAATTTGCTTCTCCATGTTCTTAACTCCCTCTTTAGTCAAAGAGTAGCTTTTTTGTAAATCACTTAAAAATTACTGGCCAGAAATAATAAAAATCCACAGGAAAGCTGACCAAGCTACAAATTACTAAAAATAATAATTGCTTAACACATTGTAAGCTGCCCTTAGTCTCCGGAGAAGGGCGGCATATAAATCAAATTTTAAAATTTTAAAAAAAAAACTAGAATCATGACTTTCTACCCTTATATTTCTCCATCAATACTTTTTTACTCCATACCTCCTTATTTTAGCTTGCCTTCAGCAATCTCTTCCTTGCTGTTTAACAATGAAGAAATCCCCAAAATGGTGCAGATTTTCAAAAAGGAATAAAAGGCTGTGACTAATGAGAGCTTCTTTTAGTTTAATAAAAAAATATTAGTCTTTAAAAACCATTAAGAAATGAAAGGGGCAACTTACTGTCCATTTGAAAAATAAATTCCAAAATGGCTGCTTCTTCAACAATGAACTAGTCCGTCCCCCGTTCCCCCCCCCCCCCTCTCTATCGCCCCCGTTTTCAGCCTGGAGGCTGCTTCAAAACACAGCTTCTGCAGACCTTTGCTGTATCAGAAGATCTTGTGGGATAATTCTAGGACTTTCCCTAACCCAGAAGAGTCATATAAACTAAAGAAATGCCAGTTCCTTCCATTGGCAGGTTGAAAAAGCTACAGTCCAGGGAAAAACCCTTCAGGGATAATTCCTGTCAATTGGCCATCTTTTCACTGGAAGTCTGTAGTTTATTTGAGTCTTGATGCATTTGAAATTTGGAGTTGGAGAAGACTCCTGAAACGGCTATGGCAACCAAGAAAGTAGACCAATGGATTATTGAGCAAATCAACTCTAAATGGTTAGGTTCAAATTAGCCTATTTTGGACACATTATGTAAAGACTCAGGTCTTGCTGGATAAGATAATATAAGATACTGTATTTTCCGGTGTATAAGACGACTGGGCGTATAAGACGAGCCCCTACTTTTCCTATTAAAATATTGGGTTTGGGCTATACTCACCGCATAAGACTACCCCTCAATGTTGTCGGCGCTCCCGTAGCGTCATCGGTCAGCGCCGGCAACTCAGATTCGGGAAGCTGTGCCGATCTCGTCAAGGCTGCATGCCACTGAATGCTGGACCCAGCTTGTTGCTGCGCAGAGCTTCCTCCACCGTCCCAGGCATCCAGGTGGATATTACCGACACTCCGACTTCCCCAGACAGCTGGGGCTCACCATCACTGGGGGTCAGCTGGGGAAGTTGGAGCGTCAGTAGGCTTATACCCGGCGTATAAGATGACCCCCGACTTTTGAGAGGATTTTCCTGTGTTGAAAAGTAGTCTTATACGCCAGAAAATACGGTAATACCTTTAAGTGTGATTACTCTTATCTTCTCAATGTCACAGTGCCACTTGCTTTACTTTGGGCATCAGCATGTTAGTTGGAATAACCTTTTAACGTTAAAAGTAAGCAGATATGGATTTACTAGTATGCTTATATTTGTTTACAGCCATTTCTCTTTTGAGGAAATTTTATTTATTAGAGGAAAATTGTTTCATCAAATTAATAGTGTAACCACAGAAGGTGATATGAGCATGCAGATCATGAAGATAAAGAAGTGCCTTTTTTGTCATGGCACCTGCTTTTTGAATAATACCCCTCCCAGACATCCAGATGCTCAGGAAGCTATTAAAGACCTGGATTTTCCCTTAGGTTTGGAATAGGGTGAAAGTTGAGCCCCTGCTGGGTGGGAGTTGGATGGGAATTGGTTATATGTTGGAGACATGCAAACCTAATTCTTTACTGCCACCTATTACTTAATAGATTAAACACTTGACTCATAATTCCAAGGGAGAAGGAGAAATGGAAAAGGGAAGAGCAAGGGCAAGGGCAATGGGACGAAACTTTAGTTAACAGTATTGTGAAGGGAAATAATATCATAGTGCATGGCACAGACCATTGTGCATGCCAGCAGGAGATGCACCGAGAATGGAATTTTGCATAGAATTCTATACATGAAAGCTTTTTGGAAGGCAGTATAACTTAGAAGTATAGTAAGAATAGTAAGATTAAGGTGGTGTGAATACTGATGCAGACCGCCTACTATAACCAATAGCCTCCCACCGACCAGTACGCTCCCACAGAGAGGGGCTCCTCCGGGTGCCGTCGGCCAAACAATGTCGACTGGCGGCCCCCAGGGGAGAGCCTTCTCTGTGGGGGCACCCACTATCTGTAACGAGCTCCCCCCAGAGATAAGGAGGATCCCGGATCTTCACGCCTTCCGCCGCGAGCTAAAAACCTTTTTGTTCCACCAGGCGGGCCTGGCCTAACCTTTCCCCCCCGTTTTTGCAAAAATAATTTTGATTTTAAAATTTAAATATATTTTAATATTGGGGTTTTGATATTTTATTATTGGGATTTTAAATAGTCGGGGCCACTGTTTAATTTGGTTTTATTTGGCTTTTAAATTTTGTATGTATGTATGTTTTAACTTTTGGCTGTTCACCACCCTGAGTCCCCTCGGGGAGAAGGGTGGTATACAAATTGAATAAAATAAAATAAAATAAAATAAATTTGAGGAGAATGTGACAAATTATCTGTAAGCAGTGGTGGTATTCTGCCAGTTCTAGGCAGTTTGGCTGAACCATTTGTTAAATTGCTGGCTTGCCCTGCCCCATGCCCTGCCCCTCCATACCACTATTTATTGCCAATAAATAGTGGTGGGCGAGGGGTGGGCGAGCCAGCAATTTAATGAATGGTTTGGGGTGTTTTTGTAATTTATTGGCCTTGAGGCACACCGAACCGTTTGTTAAATTGCTGGCTCACCTGCTCCTCGTCTTGCCCCGCTTCCCACCTGCGTGGCGCCAGCCTACCCTAGCCATGGGTGGGCAATTGTGGCTCTTTTACAACCTGTGGACTTCAACTCCCAGAATTCCTGAGACAGCTTGGCTGTCTCAGGAATTCTGAGAGTTGAAGTTCACAGGTTGTAAAAGAGCCACAATTGCCCACCCCTTCCCTAGCCCATCTAGTCACTCGGGGAGACGTGTGACTTTTCTCCACCCTGGAACACTGGCTGCCCAGGCTGCAGCCGAAGCTCTGCATCATAATGGGTTCCAGGAGGAGGGGGGTGCCATCTGCCCCATTGCGAAGCTCAATAAGAGCAACAAGAGCCGGCTGCAGATGCAGCCGGACGGGCGCATGCACAGTGGGGCACAGGCTTAAGGTGCCACCTCCAAGCCGAGGAGCGACCCGATGGTACAGTAGGTTCACTGCCGCCGCTGCCCAGATGGGAGAGGAGAAAGGAGAAAATACTGGGAGCCACAAAACCTGGGTGGGAGTAAGTGATATGGAGTTGGCAATGCCCACCCAGGTTTAAGGTTGTGTTTAAGTGTTTACATGTGTTTAAGATTGAGTATTTAAGGTTGCAGACCCCTAAACTATCCCATCCGATCGCTTCACCCTGCAGCCAGCCCTGTAGTCCTGCGCCCATCTCCCACCTGGGCAGCAACGGCCTACCTACCCCGGTTGTATCACCTTGCCCTGCACCCGGCCCGAATGCCCACCTCGGGCTGCTTCCGAGGTCATTTTTATTTAATTAATTTAATTAAGAATGCTGCAATGGGCATAAATGATGACCGGTCAAAAGTGCGAGGACCTGTCAGAAATGACTTTTTTCAGCCCTCTGAGTAGTCCCTATGTGCATATGGACTAGTCAGAGGGCTGAAAAAGTTATTTTTGACTGGTCCTCACACTTTTGACCAGTCCTTGAACTTACGACTGTCCTCACATTTTACGTTTTGTGCCTTCTTTTGTCACCGTGGTGAAGAGAAGTAGTGGTGAAATGACTGACATGGTTGTTAAGAATGCCGCAATGGGCATAAATGTGAGGATGGTCATAAGTGTGAGGACCAGTCAAAAGTGTGAGGACCAGTCAGAAATGACTTTTTTCAGCCCTCTGAGTAGTCCCTATGCACATAGCCACGCCCACCCAGTCACATGACCAGCTACCCATGCCTACTTAGCCACATGACCAGTTAGCCACGCCCACCCAGTCACATGGCCAGCTAGCCACACCCCCGACTAAGCCACACCCACAGAACCGGTTGTTAAAAAAATTGAATCCCACCACTGTCTGAAAGGATTAGTTACATTCCTAAAAATGTTTAAACATGGATCTCTTCATTTTGTAAGAGTTGCCAGGTCCAGATTATAGCTAGAAGTATGTTTAAAATGCTTACTAAGTACAGTGAAGGGAAGGACTGCATCCAGTCATTCTTTTCATTCCCAAATTGAGCAGAGTGCACAAATAAAAATATATGGTTTAAGGATGAGACTTGGAGATCTGCATTTGGATCTCAGACCATGTGATGTTTCTGAGCCCTACTTTATTTGTTTATTAAAGAATGTGGAGTATTCATATACCTGTCCTATCTATTATTTACTATATTTCAAAGAAATTCTTTGTATTTCTTTTACCAAAGTAACGGAACTAACTGAATATTTATTGGAAATAAATGGTTCTTACCGAAGTATTGCACTCTAACACAATTGCTGCATGGAAGACTGCAGTTATTTTATGAGTATCTCAGCAAAGATATCAATGAAAACAGCTTGTTTATTGGAAAGTACATTGATCGTACACAAATATTGATCTCTAAATAACCATTGCTTGGAAATTGTAATTGTTTTATGGCTATTTCTGCAAAAATGACAATAAAAGCCATTTGCTAATTTATTTCTTTTATAAGCAAAAATGATTTTTTCTGTTACATTTATGCTTTCCACAATTTCAGCCACATAGTATAACCGAGAAATATGCTACTAAAAATTGAAAGACACATAAAATATCCATAGAACTATATATCTATAAAAGAATTAATTTTGTCAGTTACTGAATTTATATGATACATGAGAATAAAACATTAATTTCTTTATTTTACTATACTATAGTATATTATTCCATACCACACCATACCACATCATACCATACTACACCACACCATGCCATGCTACAGTTTGGTCTAGTGATTAAGGTACCAAGCTAGAAACTAGGAGATTCTATTCCCATCTCAGGTATGAAAACCAGTTGGGTAACTTTGGCCAGCCATACCCTGTCAGTGTAACTCATCTCACAGGGTTGTTGTTATGGGGAAAATAGGATGAGGGAGGCAGATATGTTTATCACTTTGAGTTATTTGTAAAAATAATAAAGATAGGATACAAATAAATAAATAAACAAATTTAAAAATTTAAAAATACATGTTAAAATGGGAGAAACTACAGCTATCATTATTGGGGAGAATAAATGTGTCTATTAGAAAGTAAGAAATTTGGTTATTCCATATTAGGAAAGTGACATAAAAATTCTAGAAAAAGAATAACAGACTAGTTATTTACATATAAAATGGCTTTACACCCCTTGCAAACAGCTGGCCATACTCAATATGGGTTTTGCCATATGTACTACATAAAACTTTTGAACTTTGAATAATGGCACCTGGAGTTGGAGGCATCAAATTAAGGGAAGAAATTCATCTAACTGAATTGAGCAACTGGTTGCATTCTGAGCACAATTGCCTTTCTCATTGGGATGCACTAGGGAATTATTTTTCCCAAATGTTCTTTTTTCTTCTTCTTTTTCTCCACAGCCATTAGCGCGATCCATCCACATTTTCAAATTTGATTTTTTTTCTCATACAGATTTGGTTATATTTTGTTTTGCTTTCTAATAGTTATCCTTCTAAGTCTATTTATGTAATGTCTTTCCAATATTACATTAGGATGAGAGTTTGAGTGTATGTGGCATAAACATAATTCACTTAAAAAGAGGAGATAATTTGGAAGAAAAATGGAATATCTACTGCAGCCTATGTAGATTTTGCAGATATTCATCTCTTGTTTTTAGTGATGGCATGTTAGGGCAAACATTTAACTCCTGCAGAAAAATGCAGTTCTGTACGCCCTCTCGGTAGTAATTAAAGAAAGTGTATGTGGGGGGGGGGGGGGGGGAGGAGACCTTTATTATGCTATGAGTTTGCTTGCATATATTGCTATGATTCTCATTTGTGCATTTGAAAGAAAGTCTAAGATGATATTGATATTTCTTAATGAACTTTTGGTAAATCTGGCCAAACTAACAACAGAGAAATAAAAATAAACTGATGAAGTGTAACGTGAAGGCAATGAATTTAGCACAACTGAGCTCAACCACAAATGAGCTCAAATTTTCTTAGCGTAAGCATACATCATATGTTTGAATCACACATTGGGCAAGGTAAATGCCTCTTTTGTGCATAAGAAAACTCTGAAATTCTCTATACGTTTGTAATTTTGTGGATATGGCAAATTACCTGTAAATATTTCGGCTATTCTAGTAGTGGGTAGAACCTGTTAAAAATTAATCCATTTTTCTCTCCTATTTTATTCTGTGTATTATGGGTGCAGAAATTAGAAGAATAATCAGATATATATTAGCATCAATAACTGGTTACTACTACAATTCTACTGGAGAATAAGCCTTGAATATTATCCCTTTCTATGGCAAATATGAATCTCTATTTCTAGTATAAGGTGTTATTCAAACATGATGTAAGAACCATATACATGACTTATAGAAATATTTTTTCATGATTACCCTGCCAGTAATACCATTTTTACTTCAACCATGAATTATATGTGAGTACTGCTGTTTTATAATAGAAATCCAAATCAGGCTATGACGTAGTGATAAAGATTTATTACTATGAGAAGACAGCTGATGTCACGGCATAGTGGTACGGATGAGCAGTAGCTCCGCGAAGTCCCACTGAATTCTTCTAGCCAGGAGGCTCTGCAGGGCCGAAAGTCAGCCTGTAGAGGTAACGAAGACAGAGGAGATTCTTTGGTGGTCGTGAGGAGACCGCAGTCTCCTTGTTTGACCCCAAAAAAACTCCTTTAACCGTTGGAAGAGAAGATGGCCATTATGGCTGAACTGAAGCCATGGCAGCTGAAATGGAAGAGAAGAAATGAAAGATCCTGTAACAGTGTCTCAGTCTGGGTAAGAACTTTCTAACTTTTGCAGTGGAATTTCCTCTAAAAACACTGCCTTTGGAAAGTGGGACTCAATTGAGGTGAATAGCAATGACTAAGACCTGGAGCTACTGTCAGATTTGGAAAAGAAAGAAAAGAAATTGTAGAAAGCAGCAACCTTAAAGATAAAGGATAGACTAGATTGGCTAGTTTTCAGCAATTTAAATCATTTCAAAATATACTTTTTGAATTATACTTTTATTGCCACCTTGATTTGAAGGCCTTTGGAAAATTATTGCAAAATATTTTTGGTGATATTTTATTTGTATCAAAAGCAGAGAAAAAGAGTAACAGTGATACCTACTGGCTGGGAAAGACATCATAGAGCTGAAAAAAGTGGAAGGAGTGAAAGTTATTTAGTCTACAAATTAGCTGGAATACACTAACAACACCTGCAAATTGATTATACTTGGTGTTTGGCGACAGACTGTGAAAACATTTAACTCTTAGAACCTTGAGGGTTACAAATATGTTGGACAGTGTGAGAGTGGGAAATAATTTGGATTTGTTTTGAAACTAAGTGAAGGTTGCTAATGGACTATTTAATGGAGTGATTTTGTGAACTGCTCTAATATTGGCTTTTTTGGTGTGATGAATAATTGGAACATTGGGATCTTGATAGATTACTGAGTAACTTTTTAATTCATTAAAATAAGGCAAATGGTACAATGGGGAAATAAGTGTATTATTAAAAGAAATATTATTGATGACAAGGAATCATAGGGAGATAAAGGAATTGATACATGGCGTAGTTGTGGGACCAGAAAATTATGAGCAAATGATACTGAATAATGAATATGAAATCCAGGAAGTAGAGGAGAAAATAGAAAGAACACAGGAAAGGACAGGGGTGGAAAAACAACAAATGATACAAAAAGAAAAAGAAGAGATAGTAAAAGCTGATGAAATAGAAAAGGTAAATTACACTTCAAGAGATCAAAAAACAGAAGAGGATACATGGAAAGACACCCCTAAAGTGAGGAAAGGATAATTGAAAGCCCTACTGAAGGCTCAACAGAGTGAAGAAGCGATAGAAACAGATGAAATACTTAGGTTAAACATGAACGATAGAAGAAGATATAAGACCCCAAGGGAGGAGTATGGGAGATGTGTCAAAAAGTCAGTAAGAGTTGAGATAGAAAACGGGCAAGAGATGATGGACAGAGGTAGAATACTGTTTAATATAGGAGTTGTTCCATTAAAAATTAGTATAGCAGTAGAAACTAGAAATGGGAAAAATATTACTTTTCAACTTGGGAACTGTTTTACTAATGGCTATAAAATAGAAGCAGAAGTTAGAAATTTAGAATCAAGGAGGATATGTAAACAAAGATGGAGTAATTATAAATACTTTAGTATTGAATAATTAGGATAAGTAAACATGATTAATAGACTTGGAGGATAACGGTTATAAATGTGATGTTTTCATGATGTTTATAATGTCTGATGTTATTAATTAATTATAGATAAAACTGAACAGAGCGTTTAATTAAACAATGGAAAATGTTTAATAAGGATAAGCGAAGATCATGGTGAATAGATTTTGAGTATAACAGTTAATTATTGTGTGTATAAGATTTATTATGTGTATTTAAAAGAGATTGTACCCAGACAGTACATTGCTATTGTGAATATGAAAATTTTATACATAATAAAGAAAATTGCATAAATAATAATAATGATGATGATGATGATGATGATGATGATGATGATTTATCACTATAACTTGAGTAATAACAATTGTGGAAAATAGATACTTAGAATTGCATTTCACTACCTTTTGAATCCCGGAAGTATATTTTTATGATGTCACAACATCACTGGCAAGATTATTTTTCCCTTATCTTTTTCTTGTTGAGAAGGCAGACAAGGTTAACGTTGATATATTTTTCTAAAATGTGCTTCTCTATCTGACAATACTTCAGACAATACATTGAGACCTTCACAAAGGATCTCTTGATGTAGAGACATTGGGACAAGTGAAGAAGACAACAAATGTTATGTTTATTAGTTTATTGGTATAAATTAATAAAACAATCCTGTATTGCTTCATAGTGATTCTGCTTCTGAAAGATTCATTTATTTTGATTACTCATTTTATATCTGAAGAAAAAGCAATTGGCTTTTTCTTGTGGCTCCCCTCCTGCGCGAGCTGCACTGGCTCCCTGTGATCTTCCAGGTGTGCTTCAAGGTTTCAGTTACCATCTTTAAAGCGCTCCATGGCTTAGGACTGGGATATCTACGAGACCGCCTTCTGCCACCAATAGCCTCCCACCGACCAGTACGCTCCCATAGAGATGGATTTCTCAGGGTGCCGTTGGTCAAACAGTGTCGACTGGTGGCCCCCAGGGGGAGAGCCTTCTCTGTGGGAGCACCCACCATCTGGAACGAGCTGCCCTCGGAGATACGGATAATCCCGGACCTTCAGGCTTTCCGCCGTGCCCTCAAAACATTTCTGTTCAAGCAGGCTGGCCTGACCTAACCTCATTTAAAACTACTTTAAATTTTTAAACTTGAATCTGCCCTATAAATTTGAGATGTTTAATTTAATTCTATTTCTGAACCAAACTATTTAACTGTATTTTTGATCGTTTTTTGAATTTAATCTGTATCACATGTATTTTTCGTTTAACTGTTCACCGCCCTGAGTCCTTCGGGAGTAGGGCGGTATATAAATTAAATAAATTAAATAAATAAATAAATAAATAAATAAAATTGCATCTCTCATTAACTGTGAGACCACTGTCAGTTTCCAATTTTGAAAAAAAAATTATTAGGAAATTGAGGATCTGTAATCAGTAGCTGCTGATTCCTGATAGGAATCTTGTTTAAGAAGATTATAGTCTATAAAGCTACGCAGACATAAAAACATGGAACTAATACTCTGGAAGTTTTCAGAATAGTTGAACTTGCTATTTAAATATCAGTAATGTGACACATCTGCTAAACTTTGCAACCCAAGCTGTTTCACTGTCTTTTGCATTCTAGCTATGAGAGCATCTCAAAGTTTTCTAATAATCATGTTACTTTTTAAACTCAGCAGCATAAACCCAGCACGAGTTCTCATTTAATGTGCATTTACGTATATTAACATATGTATAAAGTATATCCATATGTATTAAATGTCTCTTAATATAAGAACACATATGTTTAAGGGGGGCAGGGGACAGAAGTCAACCCCGAGGTGCCTTGTGTGTGGGGTGCTGCAGGGATCGATCCTCTCGCCCCTTCTGTTCAACATTTATGTGAAGCTGCTGGGCGAGATCATCCGTGGCTTTGGGGTGGAATTCCATCAGTACGCTGACGATACTCAGCTGTACATTTCCACCCCAGGCCATCCCAACGATGCCCTTGAAGTGATGTCCCGGTGCTTGGAGGCCGTGCGGATCTTGATGGGGAGTAACAGGCTTCGACTCAACCTTTCCAAGACCGAGTGGCTTAAATTTTCGGCCAAAGTGTATAATTCTTTTAAATTTCTTTTAAATTTTGTATTGGAATGTTTTTTATTTGGTTGTGCACCGCCCTGAGTCCAGCAGGAGGAGGGGGATATACAAATTTAATAAATAATAATAAATAATAAATAAATAAATAATAATAATCATCTACCTATCACACTTCTTATATTATAAGCCACAAAGTCAAGGTAAATGGTTAAACAAGAAATGCTATGCAATGTTCCTAGATTTGTTTACAGTAAGAACTTTATATTTAGAAGTTGACACTGGGACCTGATTTTTTAAAAAAATAACAAAATCAAAGTCTTGTGCTTGAGCTGTCTTTATTTCTATTAATGTTTCTTTTTCCCATATTTGTTAAATGCCACAACAAAAAGTCTGGCAAATGTGTTTCAAAAAAAGCCCCAAAATATCACCAATCAGGCAGTTTCATTGCTGTCAATCATTTGGACATAGGAGCTCGATAACCTTTTAAAAAGTTGTTTCATGTATGCTGATTATGACCATTCTGCACTAACATCTTTTAAAGAGGGTTCCCGCCCCCCTTTCAACACTGATCTATAACCATGAAGGTGTTAAATCTGCTCTTTATTTTCTAGTGAATATGATATAGGCAGATGTCAGTCCCTTCATTATTATCATGTTATGTTCTTTAGAATGTCAAGAGGGAGCAACAATCATAGACAATATGCCTTCTATGAAGTGAAGTTATAGAGACACATTTTTCAAAAGAACTTACCAATCCTGTCAGCATTCTCACATCACAGGAACTGTCAAATACATTTTGTTACACTTATTTATTAGCTTTAAAAAGATTGAACAATAAGCCCTGGATGTTGCACTATTCCTGAAGTTGTCATGTGTAGGATGGGAAATGTTAGCAAATCTCATGCCAGCTACTTTATTAGATATGAGTGAGGAATTTGTTAGATTCCAAAGTGAATCAGCCTGATCTGCATTTTTGGATGGATAGAGAGATCACATTTTGAAATGTGTTTTGACCTCTGAATTTCATAGATTTATGAATCCAGTGCTTACAATATGACAAGGTAATCTCCCCAACTTGTTGACAATGGGCAAAGTTAAACTTCTGTGCAGTCCGTGATGCTAAAGTTTCTATTGTTGTACCATTCTCCTAAGAAGAAATAATGTGTGCATGAAGATGTGAAAAGAACAAAGAACAATTTTAAGGCCTTCTCACAGGTTCTTTGTGAATTAATTTCATGCCAACACCAAAAGATTGGTAGACTCAGATTGGAAATGCGAAAGTTTGTTAAAGGAATTGCTGACACAGAAAGTTGTAGTTGCGATGAATGTAACATATGCATAGCAACAAGAAAGTTACAAGTAAAAAGGACATGCTAGAACGATGCGAACTAAGATACATAGATATATAAACTTTGGTAACTTCTAGCTTATTATAATAGTAAAAGGCATCCCTCTTTTGATAAGAAAGCTTATAACATAAACGTGATGTATGAAGGAGGGTAAAGTAGAAGAATCCAATCAAAAGAAACATGTGTTAAGGAACCAATGTGTGATTGGTAGGGTATTAACTTCCTTAATCATAACTGTATAAAATTTGTGCTTGTGCATTGTTTGAGGTCTTGGCTCCTTTAGCTGCCGAGACCCTTTTGCTGGAGTACTCCAATAAAAGAAGCTGGAAAAAGCCATTATTCATGTCTGATGGTCTGTATTCGCAGAGAATACACTGGGATCACCATGGCCCTTTCAGAGCACCCTTCAATTAAAAAGCAAGAATGGAAAACAAAATTTCCACTAAAGAAGCTCCATAGTAAATGCTCCCTAGCTATTGTAGACTACAGAGTGACTATGATGTATTCACTACTGTTCTACAGAAAGAGAAATAGGTTTTTCAGTACATGTTATATACAGTTGTCTGATATGAAGGTGTAATGCTACCAATACTACTTTGTATATAAAATTTATAATGACTGATATGAAATCATAGATGTCATCATCTTAGGCCAACCAACACTTTTCTGTAACTGTGCCTGTAGCAACTTCAGTGAGGATGTGATATAAAATATAATAACAAAAATCAGAGCAGATGCTGAAGCTCTGGGGTTAGAAATAAAAGATTGATTTTGGCTCCAAAGTGCAGATATGGAGGAAAAAATCGGATTGCTTCCCATTTTGAAAACAGATTGTCCATAAGCTCCACAATTTGCAAAATAAACAGGTTTATTCCTGTTGCAATTCAATCAACCCTAGAATACAAATCCTGTTTCATAAAGGAAATAAAATTCCAATAATAAGATCCACCCTTTTTGTGACTAATTCCAATGACTATAAATCCACTCACTGAATAATGATTTCACTGTCAAACTTTTCTTGGGTTAGAAAGTTTTTCTTTATAATCAGACATTAATAAATGTTTAACATAATGGTCTCTATTAACTAAAAAATGTTAGTCTGTGCCCTGCAAAAAATGTTAGTCAGTGTGCTGCAAGAAAGAAGGTGACCTCCAACTTTCTTTCAAGTATCTGAAGAATATCATAGTAATAACTTCTTTCATACTTGTTTTTTTTTAAGGCTAAATGTACGTAGTTCCCTCAAGCTCTCCTTGATGGACTATCCTTCCAGCCTCATCTTTATTCCAATTTTATGTAAGCATTCAAATATTCTCACTTTACTAGTTTGGAGTTACTTAACATGATCTGAACAATCCTTTTATCAAAACAGTTTAAACAACATAGAATCATAGGACTGGAAGGGACCTTGGAGATCATTTAGTCTAACCACTGCCTTTGGCAGGAAACTTTATACCATTCTGAACAAATGGCCAATCTTTTTTTGAAAACCTCCAGCAAACCAACCGCACTCAACGTGTAGTCCCCAAAGGAACTGCACCTACATGGAGGGAAGTATGCAGTGGGGTACCCCAAGGCTCTGTTTTAGGCCCAGTACTCTTCAACATCTTCATCAATGACTTGGACAAGGGGATAGATGGGAAATTCATCAAATTTGCAGATGACACCAAAGTGGTAGGAATAGGCTCAAGATACAGAAGGATCTTGACAGACTTGAAAATTGGGCGCTATCTAACAAAATGAGATTCAATGGTGAAAAAAGTAAGGTACTACATTTAGGCAAGAAAACCAAAATGCACAGGTACAGTATATGTGGTACCTTGCTCAATATAGTAACTGTGAGAGGGGTCTTGGAGTCCTAGTGGACAACCATTTAAATATGAACCAGCAGTGTGCAACAGCTGCCAAAAAAGCCAACACAGTTCTAGGCTGCATAAACAGAGGGATAGAATCAAGATTACATGAAGTGTTAATACCACTTTATAATGCCTTGTAAGACCACACTTGGAAGAGCCTGGTGGCACAGTGGACTAAGTGCTATCAAAAGTAGCACTTAAGTTTCCAGCTGCCTGAAATTACTCCATGTTCAAATCCCACCAGGCTCAAGGTTGACTCAGCCTTCCATCCTTTCTAAGGTAGGTAAAATGAGGACCCAGACTGTGGGGGCAATAAGCTGACTTTGTATAAATATACAAAAAGTATGAAGGCTATTGCTTAACACATTATAAGCTGCCCCGAGTCTCTGGAGAAGGGCGGCATATAAATAAATAATTAAAAAAAAAAAACCTGCATTCAGTTTTGGTCCCACGATGTAAAAAAAGATGTTGAGACTGGAAAGAGTGCAGAGAAGAGCAACAAAGATGATTAGGGGACAGGAGGCCAAAACATATGAAGAACAGTTGCAGGAACTGGGTATGTCTAGTTTGATGAAAAGAAGGATTAGGGGAGACATGATAGCAGTCTTCCAATATCTCAGGGGTTGCCACAAAGAAGAGGGAGTCAAACTATTCTCCAAAGCACCTGAGGGTAGAAGAAGAAGCAATGGGTGGAAACTAATCAAGGAGAGAAGCAACTTAGAACTAAGGAGAAATTTCCTGACAGTTAGAACAATTAATCAGTGGAACAACTTGCCTCCAGAAGTTGTGAATGCTCCAACAGTGGAAGTTTTTAAGAAGATATTGGATAATCATTTATCTGAAGTGGTATAAGGTTTCCTGCCTAAGCAGGGGGTTGAACTAGAAGACCTTCCAACTCTGTTATTCTATTCTACTCTAATAGAGCACATAGAAAGGAAACTGTTTCATTAATTGTTCTTAGAGACAGGAAATTTTTCCTTACTTCCAGGTTGGATCTCTTTTGACCAAGCTTCTATCGATTGCCCTCAGGTACTTTGGAGAATAAGGCCAAAGTCCTCCCCCCTGTGACTACCCTTTAAGAACCAGAAAACAGCTGTCATCCCATTTTTGTATTATAGCAACCAGAACCAATATTGGACACAGTATTTCAAGTGTGACCTCATCAGTGCAATATAAAATGATACTATTATTTCTCATGATGCTTGGTGCTATCTCTCTGTTTTTTTTTAATTATCAATTTTTTTTTTATTTTTTAGACACACATACAAACATACAATGTATTTTCTTTGAACAGAGTGTTTTGCCGGTTCACAAAATTAAACAGTGTTTAGTCATTTCAATTACATTTACAATTTCTATATTTCCTTTTTGCCATATTCATTTCTCATCTTTTTTTTAAGGACCAATATTACCCTTCATTCTCATCTCTAATCTTAATCAAATTCAGTTTTTCCCTTCTATCTATATTATACCCCTTCCCATTGTCATCTATTTGTATATCTATCTTCACATTGGTTAGTTATGTAATGTTACAGTTGTTTAATAAATCCACTTATTTTATAACATACATTTGATAATCCAACATTTTAGTATAAATCAGTTAGTTATATAACTATCTTTTTTTAATATATATATATTAATCAATATGAACATGAGTATTCCAGTTATTTACATGCAATCCAATTCCTTACAAATCAATTAATTATAGCCATTTCTGCTTTCAACATAATGTACAATTGAAAGTATTTCAATTATTACAATTAATCATTTCTACTTTCATCACATTATAGAGTTAAAGAATTAAAAATATTTCAACCGTTACACTTTCCCTAGTTAACTTTAAAAATATTCTAGCTATTATCCAAGCCACAACTTAATCCTTCCTACTTTCCACCATATGTCATTAAAGGTATTTCAATTGCTACAATTTAAACTTATTCATATTTCTGGGGGAAAAAAGTAAAAAAATCCCCAAAGCTTATCATTATCTAAATGTCAGATACAATACATATAATCCAATTATTATTCATTTCATTTTTACAATCATATGGTTTCCCATTTTTTAAACTATAATTCATATTTCAATTCTAAATACATATAGCATCTTTCTCTTTCATTTCTTTTTCTCCCTTCCCATTTTTATTTTTATCTTTTTCTTTCCTCTTTTTTTCTTTTGTACTTTGAAATCTTGAGCTCTCCTCTTTTGCCCTAAATTTCCCATTGTTTCCCATCTCTTTCCTCCTTTTCTTATGTTCCCATTATTTATCCCACTGTTTATCCCAGTGTAGTTATTCTCTGTTTCACAAATCTGGACTCTTCTAGTTTGCCCTGCATTTCCTGTTGTTTCCCATCCTTTTCCTCTCTTTTTTTCTTTTCACTGTTAATCCCAGTGTAATCCTTTAAGTTTCTTATGTTCTTTCTGTTCCATCTTTCTCTCCTTCTTTGTCTCTGTCTTTTTTGTTTTTTCCATTGTTAATCCCAATGTAATCTCTAAAAACCTCCTTTTTATTATTACTATCCATATATTCAATTAATTTTCCAAAATTAATCTCATTTTCTTTATCTTCTTCTTTATTTTCAGTCTCTGTGTCTTGCTTCTCCATCTTTGTTTCCTTGTCAGCTTTAACATGCTCTCTCTCTGTTTTTGAATCCTCAAGTTTTGATTCTCCGTGTAGCATCATAATTATTCCTTTTCTTTCTGCTTTCCACAACAAATACATAATTTCCATCATTTCTCTAATTTCCTGTGCCATTTTATTCTTTCTGTATTAGTATTGTTCCAGATTTAAAAATTCCGTTGTTTTCCTTTTTTTCCCAAAGTCAAGCCGCTTGCAAATAAAGCAAGGCTCCCCGAAAATTCTCACGACTATTATCACTGATATAGTTCAAAGTTTTCCAAAACAAAGATTCCAAATTGCAATGCTCTTTTTTCTCCTGAAGGTGTCTCTCTAGAATCCACAATTCTCTTAATTGTTTAACAGAGTGTCCATTTTGTATCAGTCTTTGTTAACGATCTAACTTCTTTTTTCTTCTTTTTAACTTTAAAGATACCAAATCAGTTTTATAATCCAGTCCAAATTAAGCAATACTTTCCCCCTCTTTTTTTCCCCTTCTTCTTTATTTTATCTTTAGGTATAGAGTACCTGTGCTGCAGGGCTTAATATCCAATTGTCTTTTATTTTTCTTAGTTTTCAACAAGAAAGGATCTATTTGTTTTCTTTCCAATCCTTTAGTAAATTTTGGGGTTATTTCTTCTAATTCTTAAAATTTTCCAGTTAATTTTATTCAAAAAATCAATTTTCTTTTCAGGTTTTTGTCCCTTTAAATTCCGCTTACATCCTCTTTTCTTCCCCCATGCCCGTTAGCCGCTAGTTTTATGCTGTGGGTTTCAAGTTTTAAAATAATTTTGTTTTGTTGTTGTTATTTCGTCTATGGGTTGGCTGTCACTCACCCGGCTTTAAAAATTCCATTGCATTCACCGCTCCTGCTCAATACTTAGTCCAGTTGCCCCAGCTTCTTGACAGCCGCAGTGGTTGCTGCCTTCGCCGCCAAATCGGAGAGAGATTCCTCTGACCTTCGAGGAACTTGCCTGTTCCTTTTGGTCTTCCGAGGTATCTCTCCTTCTTCCCCATCCCTACAGGATGGTTCTGGTCCGAAGACCCCTTGTCAGTCTGGGTTTTCGCGGAGCTCATCAGAGTCTGCTAATTCGCTGACTGTCTCATGCAACACTTCCAGTCGAATCTCAATGCTATCTCTCTATTGATGCAGCCATCATTAGTATTTTTTTTTTGCAGCTGCAGTACTCTACTGGCTCATACTTAAATGATGACTCATTAGTGTTTAACTGTTCTGAACACATTTCCCCCCTTTTCAGACTCCCAGAATACACTTATATGGTGGTTACATGAGATACATTCTTATCTCAATATTTTTGAGAAAAAGAAATAAAATTGAACATTCCCAGAATTTTCTAGTGAGTCCAATTCCAATTTTGAACTTTTTAAATATAATATGCAGATAAGGGTAAATCTTTCTTGCCATTAATCCATGGAAACTAATGATTCTACTAAAAGATACTAAAGGATTGCTATAAATGTGTGGATAATCAGTACACAGAAATAGTATATCTGTATAAGAGATTGAGGGCAGGAGGGTCCGTTAATTTTTCATAGTAGTGGCAGAGTATGTATTGCTGTGGTTTAAGGAAAAAAAGAAACTATATATGGGGAGAGGATTACGTTATTTTTTGCAGCTATTTGGTGATCTTTTAGTCAAACTATTAAAATCTAATAAATAAGCAGTTATGTTGTGAATGAACAAATTTAATATACATGGACCACCACCAAACTTGTCTGGGCATATGAAAGAAAAGAAGAGGCAGAGAAACTAAAGAGCAATCAAATAAAACAAGTCAGTGTACTGCAGATAGAATTGGCTTGGTGTTAAACCTAAAAGTAAGTAGTAATGTACTGATGTAATGATTTTGAGAAAATTAGCTGGTGTAATGGCACCAAATTAATCAACCGTTGGCATTTTAGTGAACAACTAAGAAAAAATAAACAAGCTAGATTAAAGCTCACATCACACTAAAACTAAAGCTTACATCCACTGCCTAATATTCTGTCACTGGATACTGAGGGGATGGGGAAGCAATTCTACAACGAAGACATAAACATTATTTCATTTTCTACAAACTCTCTGCAGAATAATGCAGTTGCAGACAGAGGGAAAGAGAGAATGGAAGGAAGGATAAAGCAAGCTGATAAGACAGCACAGTGCCTTTACAAAAGCTGACAAACAATTCCAAAATGTATTCCTGAAAAGAAAATCAGAAATGGAGGCTGTCAGATGCTGTAAATAAAAATGTTTCCTCAATGTCACAATTCTCAGGAAATGCCTACACAACACTAGGAAACATATTTTAAATTTAAAGGGATACATTTTGATACATTAGATTTAATAATTTAAAACAAATAAAGCCATAAAAATAATAAGGTTTCTGAATAGTAGGCAAAGTGCTTAAAACTTAACTCAGAAAAACATATGGAATGCACTACCTGACTCTGTGGTTTCTTCCCCACCCCTCAAAACTTCAACCTTAAACTGTCTACTGTTGACCTCATCCCATTCCTAAGAGGCCTGTAAGGGGCATGCATAAGTGCACCAGAATGCCTACCATTCTTGTCCTAATATTCCTTTTTACTCTTACTCTTTTCATGTATTCAAATTATGTTTATACTTTTACCTGTTATCTTATATATGCTTGTCAAATAAATAAATAAATAAATAAATTTTAAAAGGACTAAAAATTAAGCATCAAGAGTCATCTGTGGTAGTGAAGGAAGCCTGTATGTGCCATGATTCATGGCTAGGACTATGCTGGATATTTTTAAAATAACATTTTAAGCACATTTGCTTGGAAAAGAATAAAAGGGAACTAGTACGAACAGTTATTGAAGTCTAAAGATTTGGAGGATGTGTTTATTTTTCAGGTCTGAGAAATTAAATGTTTTTACCCAGCTACTGATGCAGAATTTACTTTCTTTGAATTGTTTTTTAAACAATTTGCAAGATCAGAAAAATATGACCAGTATTTGTCATGATGTGCGACATACAAGGAAAAGAATTATAGAACATTTTTCTTCATACTTGATGTGGAACAAGATGCAAAGTCAAATGCAATCTCTTTGAAAAAGTTACCCATATTTATGGCTTATTCATTTATGCCCCAATCCCTCCCTTCCCCCTGTTGTGCATCTCTTGAATTCCAAAAAGTTTCTCCATGATTTAAAGTTATACTTTATGCTTTTTATTATTAACATTTATTTGTCAGAAGAGAGCTAATATTTTTCTTAAGCTTTTCTACTCTAGGATAAATAAATACATTTTATTGCTAAAGTTTATAAGAATCTTCTCAGACTGATGATTTGCCTCTGGGTGAAACTATGATAAGGTTCAATGGCATTCAAGCGGTGGGGGAGGGTCAAACTTTGCCCTCTTGTACCCACTTAGGGAATCCAGACTAATTCCCTATTTGACTCCTTGTTCTGCTGTCTCTCCTACATCAGCTTATTTCATTCTCAAAATATTCCACAACAGGGTTATTACAAAGGTGGGAAATGGTCCTGATCTGAGAACTAGATCCAGCTGTTCCTGTCCAGATGGATTTCTACTAGAATTAGGTTTAAAGGGGGGGGGAAGCAAATTTCTCCAAGTAGGAAAATATAGGATACTCCATACAGGTTGAAGCAGGAAATCATCACTATAAGCCGTATCTAGAGCAGAACTGCTTATTTCAGTATATACATTCCAAATGGGAAAAGGTATTCAGTGCCAAACTGGGAGGACCAATTCCAGATCTCCCTCAGTGGAAGAAATACAGGAAGGCTCTGGGTAATTGTTTGATCTGCACTTTATCTAATATAGGAATTGCACTAAACAGATAGGTCAGCAGAACCTGGCCATAGGGAGAAGGCTATCAGCAAGAGAAAGAGGAAACAACAGTCTGACCTAAACCGTGTATGCCAGATGTGTAAGTCCACTTTAAAACTTAACAAGCAAAATGTTCTCTGTTCCTGATTTGAAGATATTGAAATAAAGAAAGACAAAAACAATAAACTGAGTTTTATTCACATAAAAATCACTACATATCTATTGACAGAAATCTTAATCAATTAAAGGAAATCTAGCAATTTGCTTGCAAGTGACAATTACCTTATTTTGATTTATTTTACACACACACACACTTCAATTAAGACAATTGCTAACAGAACTAGGAATCTAGCTGAACTTTTATTACAAAGAAAGAATATTGCTCATCTAATATAATGAGACAGATTATACCTTAAATTTATGCAGTGATAATAATACAGCATTTTGGTAAATCCTAGGGTTTCTCATGAAACAGCATGATAAAATTTCCAATATCTCTGGCAAATGTTAGTGTTGCCAATTTAATGATCTCATTTGCACGCAGGTTTGCAGGATTTGAAATGGACACTTAACATTAGAACCATCACTAAAAAAGCACAACAAAGAATGTTCTTCCTGAATCAACTATTTTAGAAGTTTAGGAGTTGTCTCAGGAGTTGTTGATGCAGTTCTACAAATGAATTATTGAGTCTGTCACCTTTATTTTGGTAACTGTCTGGTTTGATACAGCAACTAAACCTTACATAATCTAACAGATAGTTAGAATGCAGAAAAAACAATTGCAACCAGCCTGCCTTCCATTGAGGATCTATATACTGTATGGATCAGAAAGAGGGCTGAGAAAATAGTTACAGATCCCTCACATCCTGAACATAATATGTTTCAACTTCTCCCTTTAGGACACCGCTATAGGCATTGTATGCCAAAACATCTAGATAGAAGGATAGTTTGGATATTATATTATGATTATTATTACATTATTATTACATTACTTTGAGCTTCTGCTCAAAGACAAATTCCTTGTGAGTCTAATTACACGTGGCCAAATAAAGTATTCTATATTCATTTAGCCTAGGGACATTTTTAACATAGAATTTCATTATTTTTTTTTTATCAGTCTTAATATTCTAACTTGATTCACATATGTAGAAGATAATGCCTTTATCTCCAAATTGGGAAAAATGTATCTGCTGATCTGCAATCGAGCAAATGTTACATGCAAAGTAAAAGGTTAATTTACTTTAGTCCTAGTTATGTCAGGGAGTAGGCAAAAGCATAAGCATATCATGTGAAGTTTATACAAATATTTATTTTTCTACAAAAGCATAGCTTTGAATTTATTTATTGGTGATTTATGAGATTTAGTCACTACCTCAATCTCAGGAGTACACCAGGCAATCTAGAAAAATAAGCCTTGGTGACAGGTACTATAATAATAATACTTTTAATAGTATAAACAACATCGGCCATTTTCCTATTCCTGGCCCTTGGGAAGTACTGAATAGATGGATTAAAATCCAGTCTAAACATCTGGCTGACTGTGCAACCAACCATAATAATAAAAATAGTAAGCAGTAAAGCTAACCATTCTTGTGCTGATGACCACATTATGACTTTGAAAGGTCTTTTGAAACAGGCAAGGTTTCAATCATTTTACCTTATCCTTATCTCAGTGAGCAAGGTGTTCCAAAGGTGAGAATGCCTGCTGTCAATCCCCTTCCTGTCACTCTTTCCAATAGGAGGGGATTTTCAGCAATTTCCCTTCAATTGTCCAAATTGGGCAGGAAAAAAATTGTCAGGTTGTTTTAAATTGCTGTTCTCTCCCCACCCTCCCCCCCTTTATCTGTGGATTTTTTTCCTCTTTTTGGTTGTTGTCATTAAGCTCTTACTGGTAATCAGCTACATCAAGCTTACGTATCATGTATCATTGTATATGGGATTCATCCCCAAAAAGTGAACTTTTGACAAACATAGGACAAAGTTTGACTTGTCCTAAGTTTGTCAAAAGTCCACTTTTGTCCAAAGTTGGACTTGTTTTTTAAAAATGTGTGATTTGCCTTAAAAATTTTGTCCATCTTTTTGAAAACTAAAAAATATAAATATAAAACTAAGAAAAGCTAAATAAGTAGAAATTCTTATCCATTCTATCTCATGATGTTACTGCCAAGAAATATTTACCTTTCTTTTTTTTTTCCTTCCATTCAATTATGTCTGTTTCTGCAACTGCCAGGACAAGACTCAGCAGTTTTCTTGTCAACTTTTTCCCTCCAGAATGGATTGCTATTTCCTTCTTCTCAGACCTGGGAGAAAGTGACTAGCCCAAGGTCACTTAGCTTCCTAAAATAGGATTATTTTAGGTTTTTCTGGTTTCTAGCCTGGTGCCTTAACCTCTACACAAAACTGCCTCTCCTTACTGACTTTCCTTTGCCGATCTCAATATAATTCAAGGTGTGTGAATTGGATTCATGTTTTCTCACCAAGCTTTCTATTAAAGCTATTAAGAGATTAACGTTTGAAATCCCTCTAGAGTTCCCAGTTATATATGCTCTGATCTGTATGACAGAAGAAGTTCTGTAAAATTCTAATACTCCAGGATTTGGACTCAGGAATCTTGTTTAGACACCTCGTAGAGGAGGGACCTCATCATAAACCTTGCTGCACTTCAGGATCACCATATGACACAATTTCAGCACCAGTATAATCATCAAACATTTCATAGAATTTACTAGGCTACTAGAGAGACTCAAGTGACTTAATTGAAAGATAACCACTAACTCCTCCTCTTATTAAATACTGCTACATTTGACATCATATTTGTCTGTGAAACATGGCTAAACGCATCCCTCCCTGACTCCATTATCACAGTAAGAGACTATCATGTCTGATCACGTAACCCGCAGAGGTGGTGGAGTAGTTATCTTCTACAAAAAGTCACTAAACCTAAAAAATATTAAAGTTGCAGATGAAGCCACTCTTCTGGAAACTATTGTCTGTAAACTGTCCTTAACCACCACACTTCACTTCTTACTATGTTACAGAGCCCCTGACTATGATATTTCACATGTGAAAAAGTTAACTTCACTACTAACATGGGCAGCCTACTGCCCATACCTTCTCATCTTTCTTGGTGACCTCAACCTACTTCTTATTAATTGGACAATAAATTAATGTACAACTGAATCCATCCATACAACCTGATACAATGCTGTTACAAATCTAGGCCTAGATCAACTAGTAACTAACAACACTAGACTCAACAACTGCGTCAACCTCAACAGCTTAAATTCAATTTATGGACTACAAATAAAAGAACCCTTTTCCAACAGTGACCACAGCATGATTGACTTTTGTCTCAATATATGCCCTTACAAAAATCACCAAAATAATGGGATACCCAACTACACCTTCAAAAAAGCCAACTATGATCTCATAGACACCGACCTCTCATCTCTTGATTGGCAAATTCTATTCTCTAACTGTAACACTGCTGAAGACCATTATAATCATTTTCTTGCTTGAAATCAATAGTTATTAAACTCTATGTAACACTAATCACCACCAAAACCAGGAAAAACAAATTACCCATATCAATAAGAAAGCTCCAATCAAAAACAAAATCCCTCTGGTGAAAAAACAAAACTGGCTATGTAGCTAACTTTAAAAGCTGCTACAAAAATATATGCCACCAAATAAAGACTGAAAGCACCAATTACCACACCATACAAGAAGATAACCTCTTGTACATGAAATCCAACCGCGCATTCTATAATTTTGTAAACAAAAAACTTAAAGACTCAAGATCCACCCCACCCCTAAAAGGACCTAATGGCAAAGAATGCAATGATGAAGCAGTTACAGCAAACCTCTTCAACACATTCCTCGGCTCATGGGTCATGCCCAATGGGTAAACAGCAATGGGTCATGCCCAACATTCCCTAGTCATACCACAAATAACTGAAGCAATCTAACACAAGTAGATTTCACAGAAGATAACATTGAAAAGGCACTATGCAGACTAAAACCATATTTATCTATCGGACCTGATGGACTATGTGCATACTTCTTAAAATAGCTTTCCATTGCTGTAGCAGAACTCCTAAGCATAATCTTTGAAAAATCCTTCAGGACCTGCTCCCTACCCAAACTATGGTCACTAGCCACGGTTATCCCTATCTTCAAAAAGGGAGACCCCAGCCTACTTGAAAATTACAGACCAATCTCTTTATGCTGTGTCAACTGCAAAGTCATGGAATCAATCATTAACCATTCCATTACCCTCCACGTAGAAACAAACAACCTATTCTTTAATAAACAATTTGGTTTCAGAAAAAAAATTATCCTGTAATCTACAAGTTCTACACTGCAAGAACATATGGACTACAAATGTCAATCAGTGCAAAGCAATAGAAGCAATTTACATAGACTTCTGTAAAGCCCTTGATTCAGGGGTGAAATGTAAAATTTGTTACTACCGGTTCTGTGGATGTGGCTTGGTGGGGGAGGGGTAATGTGACTGGGTGGGTGCGGGCAACTTTTTTTTTTACTTTTAAAAGCATTTTTTCTACAATCTCTTTGACCGAAGAGGTTGTAAAAAAAATGCTTTTAAAAGCCTTTGACGTCACCAGCTGAATTGCCTGATCATCAGAAGCTTTTTTTTCTTTTAAAAGCATTTTTTTCCCCAACCTCTTCAGCCGAAACGGTTGCAGAAAAAATGCTTTTAAAAGCCTCTAATGATCAGGCAACTCAGCAAGGATCGTCAGAGACTTTTAAAAGCATTTTTTTCTACAGTCTCTTTGGCTGAAGAGGTTGCAGGAAAAACTGCTTTTAAAAGCCTCTGACGATCAGGCAAGTCAGCTGGGATCGTCAGAGGCTTTTAAGAACATTTTTTTCTGCAACCTGTTCAGCCGAAGAGGTTGTAGAAAAAATGCTTTTAAAAGCCTCTGACAATCCCAGATGAGCCGCATGATCATCAGAGCCTTTTTAAAAAACTTTTAAAAGCATTTTTTAAGCCGAAGAGGTTGTAGAAAAAATGCTTGTAAAAAAAAAAAAAAAAAAAGCCTCTGATGATTGCGTGGCTCAGCTGGGGGTGGGGGTGGGGGGCGCAGGAATTTTTGCTACCAGTTCTCTGAACCACCTGCCACCATCACTATCAGATCGGGCAATCTGCTCGGAACCAGGAGCATTTCACCCCTTCCTTGATTCAGTGGTACATGACAAACTACTTCTAAAACTAAAATCTTATGGCATTTCTGGACTCCTGCATAAATGGATAGCTGCTTTCTTGTTAATCAGGCAATAAGTGGTCAAAATAAGGAGCGCCCTATCGAGTCCTGGACCTGTTAATAGCAGTGTCTCCCAAGGCAGCATTCTAGGACCAACACTCTTCATACTGTACATAAATGACCTTTGCGATCATATTATAAGCAACTGCGTTCTCTTTGCCGATGATATAAAATATTTAATACCACCGACAATGCTGCTACCCTTCAAAAAGACCTTGACTTTGTGTCGGAATGGTCAAACAATTGGCAACTCCAAATCTTGACCAACAAATGCTCTGTCTTACACATTGGCAAAAAGAACCAAAACACAAATACAAGCTGAGTGGACATGACCTCGTAGAGACCCTCACTCTGTCAAGGACCTTGGAGTACTCATAACTTAATGATCTAAGTGCCAAAGCCCACTGTAACAACATCGCCAAAAAGGCATTAAGAGTTGTAAACCTAATCTTGTGTAGCTTCTTCTCCAGTAATATCACACTACTAACTAGAGCATACAAAACATTTGGTAGACCAGTTCTCGAATACAGCTCATCTGTCTGGAACCCTCACTACATATAGGACATTAATACAATTGAATGTGTCCAGAAATATTTCACAAGCAGAGTCCTCCACTTCTCTGCTCACAACAAAATACCTTATGTTACCAGACTTGAAATTCTGGGCTTAGAAAACTTAGAACTACACCTCCTTGGTATGATTTAAGTGTAGCTCATAAAATTATCTGCTGCAATGTCCTATCTGTCAGTGACTACTTCAGCTTCAACTACAACAATACACGAACACACAATAGATACAAACTTAAAGTGAACTGCTGCAAACTCGATTGCAGGAAATATGACTTCAGCAACAGAGTGGTCAATGTGTGGAATGCACTACCTGACTCTCTGGTTTCCCAAAACCCCCAAAAGTTTAATCTAAAACTGTCTACTGTTTTTTTTAATTGAAAAAGTTTTTCAAATACAAATTTTCTCCCCGTTTCCCCCCCCTCACCCCCACATAATATATATTTCAAAAATCAAGTTAAACCAAAAAATACAGTTCCCCCCTTTCCCCTACCCCCAACCCTCCCCAACCACCCCTCCGCCCCCCCAACCCCTCTGACTTCCACTATATAAAACCCTAGTACTGTTGACCTCACCCCATTCGTAAGAGATCTGTAAGGGGCATGCATAAGCGCACCAGCATGTCTACGGTCCCTGTCCTAATGTTTCCTCTATTTGTATCTATTTTATGTATCCAATTCATGCTTATAGTTATATATATTATCTTAATACGTTCTTGACAAATAAATAAATAAAATAAATAAATAAAATAAACTTTGTGGCTGTATTGTGAATTTGACAGAAATATCCGGCTGGTTATTCTAGAACACAAAATCTTGGACTAGGGAAAACTGTGCTCTGCCAGAAAAAGACTTTTCTCATTTTTATGTTTCTATAAAATTGCTTATATTGTTGATGCCACATATATTAATCTAAGGTGGTCCATTATTTATTGACCAGCTTGCCTGCATCCTTGAATTTCAGCTTGTCTATTTTTTATGGCTGACATTTTTTCAGATCTCCAGCCCTAATAATTCTTGAGCTTGGAAAACAGTGGAAGATGGCCTATTAGTTAAATATATACAGTATTCTTTAATCTCAGCAATATGCTTTTTCTAATTTACTTTCCAGCCTGATTTTCTCATATTACACAGAATTTATGAAATTTTTTTTGCAATATTCCAAGCAGTACAGTTTTTTAATCTCACAACTAAACCACAGAACCCTGTAAAGAAAGCCAGTCTGATTATATTATTTTGATATTAGAGATAGGAGCTGAAAGAACATTTTGCCTGTGGCATGCAATTTTATAGCTAAGATGTCAATTGAACCAAATGTTTATAGTTCATAGCTGAGTCTTTTATTTTCTAGTTTTTATTCATTTTCCTTCAAAAAAGATTTCTGACCAGCCATTAGACAGTTTCAGGAGTATAACTTTAGAAGAGTTGGGAGTTAAGAGTTGGATTCCAGCTGTACAATTGTATAAAGTACAAATCCAGCAGGTTCTGTTGGGTTCTGGAGAACCAGCAGCGAAAATTTTGAGTAGTTCAGAGAACCAGCAAATACCACCTCTGGCTGGCCCCAGAGTGGAGTGGGAATGGAGATTTTGCAATATCCTTCACCCAGGAGTAGGGAGGGAATGGGGATTTTGCAATATCCTTCCCCTGGAGTGGGGTGGAAATGGAGTTTTTGTAATATCCTTTCCTGGAGTGGGGTGGGAATGGAGATTATGTAATATCCTTTCCCTGCCACGCCCACCAAGCCACACCATACCCACCAAGCCATGCCCACAGAACCGGTAGTAAAAAAAATTGGATTTCACCATGATACAATGTATATGCTGATAATTTTCTTCTTCTTTGCTCCTGTCATACCTTATTATTTTCTGCAAACATATGCCTCTTACAGCAACCTTACAATTCAGATCAATAAATTTTTCTAATAAAAAAAATCAAGGTTTCCACATGTGCATCAATATACTAGACACTAAAACTCTCATGTCTATAACCTTTAGGTTGGGTGAAATGGTGCATCATATGGAATTTTTTTTTCTAACCAAAGTACCTCAACTGAGCTGACTTTCAGAAAATGTTCAAAATCTGGGAGTCACAACTCCTGAGGGAATGAAATTTGGGAATGATGTGGCTTCTTTAAATGCTACTACTGCTTCAGCATTGCTGATGTGCTGCAATGATAAGCTGCAGTCATGTGGTCCTCATTTTTAACATTCCTGACAGGTTCCCACAAGTCTATAAGAACTTCAGTTCCTCTGTACTTATACCACACTCCCTGCTCCATACCCTATTAGCAGCACCCAATTATCAGCTTTTGGGAAGGGGAAGGGAAGTGAAGGGATTAATTTAGTACAGGGGTGTCAAACTCACATCGTCATGTCACGTATTGAGACTTTTTTTCCCTTCACTAAACCGGGCATGGGAATGGGCAGCGCGTGACACATCCGACCATGGACTGTGCATTTGACAGCCCAGATTTAGTACGTGTTGTGGTGTGCCAGTGGATCTGGCAGCAGATTTGGACAGTGAGGAGGTTGGGGAGGAGTCTGGGGAAGGCTCTGATGAGTGCTCTGTGTTGGAGGTAGAGATGGGGGTAGGGCCATCTGACAGTTGTCAGGTGCCTTCGGAGTCAGACATCAGTGGGGCAGAAGAACAGCTGGAGCCTATTCCCAGTGTGTTCATGTGCAGAGCTGCCAGGAGAAGGGAACATCTGAGGAACAAGGGTCAACTTGGGAGTAAAGCCAGGAGGACAATGAATGGCCCCTCCCATAGGGAATAAAGAGGAGTGAAAGGGGAGGAGAGTTTGCAGGAGACAATTAGTTCAATTCATTAGGGTGAAGATCTGTTCCTGACTTCTTGCCAAGTAATTGTTGCTCCAGCAACAATTGGGGATACCAATTGGGGAGGTATCGGCCTGGCAACTGTCCAAGCCTGATAAAAGTCTGTAGTTGTGAAATCTCATGAAAGACTGTGGGCCAGGACTTTGCTGAAGATGAATTTTCCTTTAACCTAAATAAAAGATGTTTTATTGGGACAAGGAGTCTGCTGCATGCTCCTGGAAAGCCTAGGTCAGAACAGTATGTCAGTAAAAAGAAAAGAGGTACTGATATAAGATCAGCTGCTTTCTAAACAGCATACTGATTACTGGCAACTATGAAACTTACATGATAAGCATGTGTCTTAGTTTTGTGAAAAATTTCAAAAAATAGTTCATATGTTTTATCTAACCTAAAATCTCCAAATTCAACTGAAAGAAATGTGTGCTTTCATTAACATTTTTAACAACATTCCAGTCGAAAACAATTCTTAAATGTTGTGAAAATGTCCAGTCTTACACATTTTTAAAACAACATTTATAGCTTTTCTAATAGTTCGTTCATATAGAATAGATTGGTATGATGATACCAAACCAAAAATGTTGCTAGCAATATCAGAAGAACAGATGATCTGACTGCCAAATCAAGTAACTTAAATTCATACCATTTTCCACTCACAGTATCAAATGGAACTTAATACTTGGAAACTTCCATAACAAACCTATTATATTTATAGCTGATGCATAGCCACCTTTTTGCAATGTTCTTAAAATCCCTCCACTAAAGTACTGATTTATTGATACACAAGAATATTCCTTCACTCATGAGATCTTATCAAGTTAGTGCAAACATATGGAGCCAGGACCACTATCAAGATAATAATTGTTTATCATAATTATGTTGGATCAAGCATAAAGATGGCTAAAAGAATCATATTAAGAAATTAGAAAAGTGATATTATTTCAGATGGCAAAGAATGGTTGTGGAAAAGGTGTGATTTCATTGTTATATATCATTTGGGAATTACTATTAAATAGAGAAGTCTTTTGAAGCTTATTGCAAATGTAATTAGCCATGGTAAAAGTTAATTAAATAATAAATTTAGAAAAACAATACTGATTTCCAAGTTATTTTATTACATAATTATCATCCACTTTACTTACTGCTTACCGATCAATAATGGCACACATATCAATGCTGATATTGGCAAAACTTCCCAACTTTCTTTGCTCTATTGCATGTAAATCCACCAATTGATCATCCACATGAATAAACTGCATGCAGCCCTGGAATGACCGCTGAAGAAAACCTGAAAAAAATGAAATAGTCAATAGCAATTCAAGAGAATATACACTTGTCATAAAAAAAGAACCTATTCTTTTCTTTAACAAAATACATTTTGCTAGAAACCTATAAAATTGTGAAAAATTGAACCAGAAGACTTTCAAAAGGAAAGAGTATTCTTTTATGATAGTTAGAAACTTCAGCAGTATTTCTGCTTAATTTGTAAACATACCAGAAACCAACCAAACATACCAATAACCTAATATATTAAAAGTGTATTGTTGTTAATCACAAATCATCATATGAAAATGCTTAAATGCTTCGTGCTTGCAAAAGTTTAAAGATTTTTAGTTGTAATCAAGTTGCAATTAAGAAATAGGTCATAATTGATAGGCCTAAGATTCAACTCCATATTAACAGTAGGCCAGATCCTGTTTATTTCAACAGGACTCAGCAAAGAAGAACTTCTCAGTGGAAAATATTTTGGCTGTTAGAAATCAAATCTCCCAACTACAGTAGGGGCTAGTTTTGCAGCATTGTTTCAACAAGAAAAACCTGTCCATCTTTTTTTATTTTATTTTATTTTATTTTATTTTATTTTATTTTATTTTATT
>WNWU01013417.1:920235-934050 GCA_012654045.1 Ptyas mucosa | reverse complement strand
TTTTATTTTATTTTATTTTATTTTATTTTATTTTATTTTATTTTATTCTCTATTAACAGAAACCATTTTCGTTTATATTTTCCACTTAAATACACACTTATAATAAAATAAAAAATGAAAAAATGGCTATAAAGTATTATTTGTAATTCAAAATAAACTCTCAAATGTACATAGTTTCCCCTCTTTTCTATTATCTGTTCTATGATGCCTTATCTATTAACCACTTAAAAGGATTTTGTAAATGTTAAAAAGTTGCATACAAATAATACAATTCTTTATAAATATATAAATGAAAACCCCCTTCATTTTAGTCTAATCCATTCCCTTTTTAGTTCTTTTCCTCTTGGTATTCATTTCGATTAGTCTCTCAATACACATAGGAGTTTTTTTAAATTCCACTTTGGAAGATGGGAATGACTTACAATTCAAGACACATACAAAATGAACCAAGGGTTCAGGTGTTTGTAATCAAATGACAACAATTCTGCTTTCTAGTGATTTTAAGATAAAGAAGAAACTACTGCTACAGCTGTAAAAACACTCTTGTTTCATGAAAAAGGTAATTGGATTTAATTCTATTAAGGAATCACACTGAACTCAGTAGGTTCTAATAATCCAATAATCCAATAAACCATCTCTGGTTAGGATGTGACGACTCTATATAGAACTATCACCTAATTCACAGGTTAAAGTTCTCCTGCACATTAATATTAAAGAATTGAGATATGCCAAAATCACACTACTGAAATCTATTTAAAGAAAGTGCATCTACTCTTAAATACTCAGAAAATATCAGCAAGGTTCTGTAAAATACTTGTTTGTTGTTTTGCTTTTTAAAGTTTCTCTTTTACCTTGAGGGCCAGCTGTAATACTGAGTAACATGCAATTGTTTATGAAGCAAGAATTTTTGCTATGCTTACAATATCTGAGTTACAGATCCCAGATACTAATTTAAAGCAATTTGTTTTTGTATGAGTGGCCTTCAGCCATGTAAAATAACATATAAATGTTGAAAAATTGATAAAAGTCTTAAAAGATAAATGAAAAGTTACACATAAAGTATTTAAACAAAGTGGAAATAAGATGAAAACCACAAACCAAGGAAGGTTTAAAATTATCCAAGCAAAAATGAATAACATTAAATAGATATTCTTAGAATAAGTGAGCTTAAGTAGTTAAAAAAAACCCTTTAAGTCAGATAATTTGTCTGGTTATGAGTCATTCAAAGGAACAGAGTAGTAATGATAACGGAAAAGTTTATTATCATTAAGTATGTAATAGCTATAATACAATAAATGACTAGATAGTGTCTAAATGTTAGTGGCTATGAGTGAATATAAGCTATTCTACCTTATAGAAGACTGGAAGACCCTCAAGGTCCCTTCCAGCCAATGATTCTATGTTATAAAAGTCTATGCCTCAACTACAGGAGCAAAGTTAAAATGCACTGAGGAATTTTATGGCAAATTGTGACTGGTTATAAATACAACATATAAATTCCAAAAGGATATAATGATGCCAAAGTTGAAGAATGATGCCAAAGTTGTAGTTTGGAACTACAGTACAGGAAGCTTTTGAGTCAGAATATAGGATAACAGAATATTATGAAGAAAATCAATTCTTGCAAGCATCTGTTTCAAGCAACAAAAATGCTTGCATTTTTCAAGCAAGTGTTCAGCAACAACACTGAAACCAAATTGGCTACAAAATAGAAAATGGAATAGAGGAGTATAATTCAATCAACCAGGTCACTTCCACGTGCAGATTGTGGAGCACATCATGAATTATTGGTAGCAAATACATAGATTCAATTTTAAAAATTAAACAGTGAGCTGAGATGCTCTAGAAAGGGATGAAAGGTCCCATCAAAACTGAAGTAAGAAAAATAAAATGGTTTTCAGAACAAAACATCATAACAGCCAAAGAAAAAGTACAAATTAATATCTTGGGCAATAAGAAAGATGAATGATTGAAGAGAATTATGCAAATATAGATCAGGAATGCCAATGGATAGAACAAAATAGCAAGAAAAAGAAAATGGGAGATGTTTTAAGATGATCAGATAAATCACAGGAAAAACCCCTGTAAGGAGTAGTTTATAAGGTAACATATAGAGGTAAATAGGGAGTTCAAAAGAATATCCTGGAACTTCTTACAAGTATATTAATAAAATATGTGAAAACATATTTTAGGAAGAAATATCACCCAGTATTAGTTTAGTGACAGAGTTTTATCATTTCAGCACTATTACTCTAGTTTAGCTGAAAGTTTTACATGTAGCAAACTCATGGTTGGTGGCATAGCTTAGATTTCATCTTAGAAACTAATGTAAATATAATGTACTTTTGTAACTTCTATTACAAATCGGAAACTGATGTAAATATAAATCAAAACTAGAATCGATAGAATTGTGATGGGCAAATATAGAAATTGAATAAATAAATAAATTTATTAAGCTTCTGATTTTGAAACAATACTTCAGGCATTGAATAAGAGTTTTAAAAAAGAAATAAAAGTGATCTAATAAACGTTTACAGTTTTCCTGTGGCAGAGAATATAAATAAAATTTGTATATCATATTATGCACATAACATGAACACTTTTCCTCTAGAGTCCTCTTCTCCTTAAGAGGAGAATACGAGAGAGAGAATGGGGAGGGGTGGAGAGGTCCTTTCCTTAAGCAAGCAGCACCAGCCAATGAGGGCACTTCTCTTTGACAGTTCTGAAAGCTCTCTGCCATAGCAACTAAGAAACAATCTACATCAGTCAGGAGAAGAAAAACAGAGGGATCATATACGGATTTCTCCATGGCATCCTCCGAGGGAAAAAAAAAGCTACTCACCCATGCTGCCTTACGTGAGAAATTACTGAAAGAAGAAGAGGTAGGACTTGTGTTAAGACTAATAATACAAAGAACAAATGGTATTGGTGTTTACTACCTGGATTCAGGAGTCTGGCTCACCTTTATAGCTAGAGTAAATAACTTGCTAGAAGTTTTCCCCATATATACTATTAGGAAGGAGTTGTGTCAGTTTATCTTAGTTCATAAACATAATCTGAATAATATTTTTTTTCATTTATAAATTGAATAAAATAAATAAAATAAATGTATGGAATGATAATGCAAACTATGATGAAAAAGAGGACTTCAAATGTGTTCCCTGGATCAAATTCTGCTATAAAATAACAATTTTACTAGGATTACCTGCCTTTAAATATGTACAATTTATATTTAATTTATTAATATTACATAGTTAATCATAACATCCCAACAACTGTTATCAATATGCTTAGTTAAATTTTTTTAATTCTTAAAGATGTATAGCCTTGAGATTCTTGAAATTAAATCCAATGTATGCTTGCATATGAAATTAAAAAATAATTATTGCTAGCAAATGAGCAATAATTTGTTTTTTTGTGAATGACCCAGACAAATTATAGATCTTATTTTGTATTTTAACTCACTTCCAACTTTCATTAACTTTAATGGATATAGATCATACAAATAGTGTTTCTGACCGTGGTGGGTTTCTACCAGTTCACCCCAGTTTGGGCAAACCGGTAGTGGTAGCGATGGGAGGCTCCGCCTACCTGCCCAGATGTCATCACGGATGCTCTGCGCATGCACAGAAGGTTCTGCGTATGCACAGAAGTGCCGCATGTGCTCACACTTCTGAACTGGTAGTGAAGGTAAGTGGGACCACTACTGGTTTCTACAAAGCCAACCATAGAACTACTTGGCAGTTACTACTACTTTAAATCAGGCATGTCCAACCCCTGTCTGCAAGCCACATGCAGCTATGAACAGCAACTAATGTAACTATACAAGATCATAAACATGTAACATTATTATGTGATTTATATACATTAACTATATTATATATTTGATATGTACAAGACAATATTTTTTCACTCAGCGGGACCCAGGAAAGCCAAAAGGTTGGACTTTAAAATGACACCCAGGATTCTGCTCATTCCCTCTATAAGGAAAAATAAAAAAAATACTTGCTTTAAATTAAACCAGCTATGAAATATGATCAGCCATGTCTAATCCTTCCCCAAACATAAGAAGATTAAAAAAAAAGAACAATGTTTCTCAGCAGCACTATGAGTGTTATGGAGAACACTTTCATATCCCTCAAGTTTAAAAAAATATTCTTTTTTCAACTTACTTCAAAATGATAAGAATAGCTTATTTTTTTAATTTGCTTTTCATATTTCTAAACCACCTGTCTCCCTCAGAAAGGGGTTCTTGCATTCTTCCAGCTCATACCAAGAGTGCACAAAATTTAGCATCCAGATAGCAAGTATCTGAATGCTTTAAAAAGAATTGCCCAATTGCTGTTCAGGAGTTTCAAACCCATCCTATACTCAGTTTTAAGGATGAGTGAAAAGATAGTAGAGACGTTGGAAAGCTCAAAATATATTTTAAGTTGAAAAGACTTGTTCCTGCCATTAGAAATATTTTAAAAACAAAATGGGCTTACTTTGATAACAGATTAGACAAACGATTTTGAATTAAGAATAGTATTATTGTGTGTGGAAAGAGAAAAGTAAAGAACCAGAAGGTATTGAAAGTTAAGAGACCCATCAGTAGAAAGAGTCTATCCTCCAAGCTTTAAGTTTCTTTCAGCAAAATCACCTTCACTGTAAGTCCTCTTGCCCCATAGCTAAGTAGAAAGTAAAGTGACTCAGCTGCTCAACTGAGTAAATGAATTTCACATTATAGTAAAGTAAAAAAAAAATTCATTTATAAAACTATAGTTGTTGTTAAGTGAAAAAGAGATTCTGAAACAATTATTAGGATCAAGATACTAGGTTGTTGTGTTGCTGTACACGATCTTTTGTTCCATTTCAGATGCTGGCAAAATTTAAAGAGTTTTCTAAATTTCTTCAAAGGTAAATGGATTTTGAATGTTTGCTTTTTAATTGTAATTAAAAGCCCCTGTTCTTTTAAGTAGATAAGTTCTTTTTTCTCTTCTAAAACTGACATATGACATTAATTTGTTTTTACATTTAACCTGTCCTTAAAAGATGCTGCATGAAGGTTTTTTTTTTAATGTAGGAAGAATGTATGGAGAAAGACAAGGATTCTGGGAGAAGGATCTTTATTCATAGCTGCTATATATACAGTAGCTAATTATACATACAAAATGTGGCATAAATAAATGCTTTGAGGGGAGGGGGTTGTAGAATCTTGACAGAAAGCATCTAGAATACACTGAAAGAGAAAAGGATTAAAATCCAGTTCCTCTCCTACCAGTCACAATTTTGATTACACCTCATCCCAGGCAAAGGTCAGCTATCGTAAGTAGTTATTGACTGGTGCTACTTAACTATCATGTGATCTCCAAAGAATGTTTTTCATTTAAGAATGAAACACTGCGCAACCTTATTACTAAGTTATTGCTAAGTTTTATTAAAATATACTTCCTTTAACTTAATATTTTTTAAAAAGTAATTTGGTCAGGAGGAATTACAAATGGAGATTTGTAAATGGACAAATGGCTCATATATGGACATTTCCTCTTTGAATATGAATTGCACAGCTCTGATTATAATGTAACTTCTTGGAAGAAACAGAACTTTAGCAGTTGTTTGATAAATTATTCTATCAAAATGTGTTTCACTATTTATGTTCCACACTATGTCCCACATCACACCTATTCACATAGCTGGGAACGTGGCCGAGTTATATGTCTGCAGCTGAAATCACAGGAAGACAGGTGTTTTGCAAGAAGCAGAAACAGGCACCAAGCAGAAATGAAAGAAGAAATGCACTATGCTAATAAGCAGCTGATGATGGTAAAGTTTGAAAACTTTTAGAAAATATGAATTTATTTAGTTGTGAAAATCCTCTTAGTCTCCAGTTTCTCTAGGCAGAGAGCAAGTCATGCATCTCCCCAAGTGACTGAGGTGCACGCAGCACCAAGAAGGTGCCATCCCCACAGTTGCCCTTACCTTCTCAGGCCAGGTGAGGAGTGACTGGGAAGGGAGGGTGAGGGGTAGGGCCAGCCAGTGGTAGGTTCAGAGAGCTTCATTTATCTGGGAACCTGAAATGACTCTTGATTTAAATTATATGGTAAAAAGTACCCAAAGAAAAAGAAAGAAAATCAGCAAAAAAATAAATAAATAAAATAAAAACCCCACCAATCCTCACCTGTTTCTGGAAATGGTTCAAGAGGAAACCTTGAACCTTTCTATGGTTAGAAAGAATTATTCTTTTCTCGTGTTGCCTCGTGTTCTTTTGGGCTTAGGCTGAAACACTTTTCTTAGGAAATTTCAACAGTTCGTTCACTATTTTTCATAGGAAAGAATACCTAAAATGGGTAAAAGTTGCTTCAATAGCTAAAAGCTTCTAAGTTCACATGTGTTTATTTTTATTGAAGTAGCCCAGTGACTTAGCTTTGTCTGATATGTAATAAAGTGCTGGTTCAAAAATCTTATCTGGGTAACTCTTTTGTCTGAAGTGAATGCAGAAATGATGAAGTAGCAGAATCCTATAATTAAAAAACAAATAAACAACTAAAAAGTCTCTGTTAGTTAGGAAAATCTTATTAGCTGAAGAAAAGAAAAATTCTTTATCACATTACCACATACACACAAACACTTCTGAAGTTTGGGCTAATGACTTCTTACATATTGAATAAAGTGCTTAGGCACTGATGATAAAGGGAGGGCTTTATATTAATTACGCGGGGCACATGACATGGATTTTGTAACTTGTTAACTGACAGTTATTTTGTGTTTTAATTTGACTTATTTTCTCTCTTTGGAGTTATGTTCAGATTCATTACAGACTGGAATGTTGGAAAACTTTTCATCCTATCGCTGTATATTCCTAAACTGAAAAGATAAGCTAAAGAAGGGTGGCTGGAGACTACCTCCTATTAAGAAAAAGTTTCTTAGTATTAACTGGCATCTAGTTATCTAACTTTTGTAGTTGATTTACTTGACAAAGGAGGATTACTTTTATCCTGTCCAACTTTCCTCCTGTATTTTTTGTTGTTGTGTTAGCTATAAAAGTCTTTGTAAACAGTAATGGCTCACGCACAACATTCTCTAGTCATACCACAAATAACTGCAACGATCTAACACAAATAGATTTCACAGAAGATAACGTTGAAAAGGCACTATGCAGACTAAAACCATCTCTATCTATTGGATCTGATGGACTATGTGCATACTTCGTAAAAAAGCTTTCCACTGCTATAGCAGAACCCCTAAGCATAATCTTTGAAAAATCTTTCAGGACCAGATTCCTACCCAAATTATGGTCACTAGCTTCCTACCCAAACTATGGTCACTAGTCATCCCTATCTCCAAAAAGGGAGACCCCAGCCTAGTTGAAAATTACAGGCCAATCTCTTTATGCTGTGTCAACTGCAAAGTCATGGAATCAATCATTAACCATTCCATTACCCGTAGAAACAAACAACCTATTCTCTAATAAACAATTTGGTTTCAGAAAAAAATTATCCTGTAATTTACAACTTCTACACTACAAGAACATATGGACTACAAATCTCAATCAGGGCAAAGTAATAGACACAATTTACATAGACTTCTGTAAAGCCTTTAATTCAATGGTACATGACAAACTACTTCTAAAACTAAAATCCTATGGCATCTCCGGATCTCTACATAATTGGATAGCTGTGCTCCTGTCAAACAGACAACAAGTAGTCAAAATAGGGAGCGCCCTATCAAATCCTGCACCTGTTAATAGCAGTGTCTCCCAAGGCAGCATTCTAGGACCAACACTCTTCATACTGTACATAAATGACCTTTGCGATCATATTATAAGCAACTGTGTTCTCTTCGCCAATGATGTAAAATATTTAACACCACCGACAATGCTGCTACCCTTCAAAAAGACCTTGACTTTGTGTTGGAATGGGTCAAAAAATTGGTAACTCCAAATCTCAACCAATAAATGCTCTGTCTTACACGTTGGCAAAAAGAACCAGAACACAAAATAAAAGCTGAGTGGACATGACTTTGTAGATAACCCTCACTCTGTCAAGGACCTTGGAGTACTCATATCTAATTATCTAAGTGCCAAAGCCCACTGTAACAACATCGCCAAAAAGGCATTAAGAGTTGTAAACCTAATCTTGTGTAGCTTCTTCTCTGGTAATATCACACTACTAACCAGAGCATACAAAACATTTGCTAGACCAATTCTTGAATACAGCTCATCTGTCTGGAACCTGCACTACATATCGGACATTAATACAATTGAATGTGTCCAGAAATATTTCACAAGAAGAGTCCTCCACTCCTCTGCTCGAAACCAAACTTGAAAAGCTGGGCTTAGAAAACTTAGAACTACGCCGCCTTTGGTATGACCTAAGCGTAGCTCATAAAATTATCTGCTACAATGTCCTACCTGTCAATGACTACTTCAGCTTCAACCACAACAATACACGAGCACACAATAGATACAAAGTTAAAGTGAACCGCTCCAAACTCAATTGCAGAAAATATGACTTCAGCAACAGAGTGGTCAATGCGTGGAATGCACTACCTGACTCTGTGGTTTCATCCCAAACCTCCCAAAATTTTAACCTAAGACTGTCTACTACTGACTTCACCCAGGGGTGAAATCCAGCAGGTTCTGACAGGTTCTGGAGAACTGGTAGCAGAAATTTTGAGCAGTTTGGAGAACCGGCAGCAGAAATTTTGAGCAGTTCGGATAACCGGTAGTGGAAATTTTGAGTAGTCTAGAGAACCTGCAAACACGACATCTGGCTGGCCCCAGAGTGGAGAGGGAATGGAGCTTTTGCAGTATCCTTCCCCTGCCATGCCCATGAAGCCACACCACGCCCACCAAGCCACGCCCACAGAACTGGTAGTAAAAAAATTTGGATTTTACCACTGACCTCACCCCATTCCAAAGAGGTATGTAATGGGCGTGCATAAGAGCACTAGTGTGCCTACCATCCCTGTCCTAATGTTTCCTCTATTTGTATCTATTTTATGTATCCAATCCATGTTTATACTTATTACCTAATACGTTCTTGACAAATAAATAAATAAATAAAATAAAAAAGGAATGTAAGATGGGTGTTGGGTCTCTCCCTTTTCATAGCAAGATCTCACTTTATTAGAATACCCTAATTGCTTTTAAATTATTTTCTGACTCGGTTGCTTATTGGGAAGATAAACCAAGGCAGAACATAGGGGCAAATTTGGCTATCAATTAGCAAAAAAGAGCTCGCTGATGAAATGAAAAAAGGATTTCTTTCTTTCTTTCTTTCTTTCTTTCTTTCTTTCTTTCTTTCTTTCTTTCTTTCTTTCTTTCTTTCTTTCTTTCTTTCCTTGATTGATTTTTATACCGCCCTTCTCCAACAGGACTCAGGGCGATGAACAGCCAAGGTAAAAACATAGCATACAAAATTTAAAACAGTATTAAAAGATATTAAATAATTTCGGCCCACAATTTAAAACAACCCAATTAAAATCGATTACGAATTAAAACCGAAGGGATGGGATCAAGCCAGCCCAGCTAGATGAAATAAGTGAGATTTAAGGGCCCGATGAAAAGTCCGGAGGTCTGGGGTTAGTTAGTTAGTTAGTTCCAGAGGGCAGGTGCCGCCACAGAGAAGTCTCCCCCGGGGGGTCGCCAGCCGACATTGTCTGGCCAATGGCACCCTGAGGAGGCCCTCTCTGTGCAAGTGGCCGGTGGGAGGCTATTGGCAGCAGGAGGCGGTCTCGTAGATACCCAGGCCCTAAGCCATGGAGCACTTTAAAGGTGGTCACCAACACCTTGAAGCGCACCCGGAAGACCACCGGAAGCCAGTGCAATGCGCGCAGGAGAGGTGTTACATGGGAGTGCCCCGTCGCTCCCATAATCCCCTGCGCGGCCACATTCTGGACCAGTTGGAGCTCCGGGTGCACCCCAAGGGGACCCCCATGTAGAGAGCATTGCAGTAGTCCAGGCAGGAAGTGACGAGTGCTTGAGTGAGCTTAGGGAATCCCAATCCAGATAGGGACGCAACTGGCGTATCAGGCGAACCTGATAAAAAGCTCCCCTGGCCACGGCCATCATATGTTCTTCTAAAGACAGCCATGCATCCAGGAAGATGCTCAAGTTGCGAGGCCTCTCCATGGGTGCCAATGACTCGCCCCCAATAACCAGCGATGGCACCAGCTGGCTATATTGGGACGCTGGAAGCCATAGCCACTCGGTCTTGGAAGGGTTGAGTCGGAGCCTGTTTCTCCTCATCCAGGCCCGTACGGCCTCCAGGCACCAGGACATCACTTCCAGGGCATCGTTGGGGTGGCCTGGGGTGGCGATGTATAGCTGGGTGTCATCAATGTACTGATGGAACTCCACCCCAAAGCCACAGATGATCTCACCCAGCGGCTTTACATAAATTTTGAACAGAAGGGGCGAGAGGACCGACCCTTGTGGCACCCCACAAAAAAGGCGCCTCGGGGTTGACCGCTGCCCCCCTGCCAACACAGATTGCGACTGGTCAGAGAGATAGGAGGAGAACCACTACAAAATGGTGCCCCACACCCCCAACCCCTCCAACCAGCGCAACATGATACCTTGGTCAATGGTATCAAAAGCTGCTGAGGGATCTAACAGAACCAGGATAGAGGAGCAACCCCTATCCAGAGCCCTCCAGATCATCCACCAACATGACCAATGCCGTTTCCGTGCTGTGGCCAGGCCTGAAGCCAGACTGGAGCGGATTTAGATAGACAGCTTCATCCAGGTACTGTGGAAGCTGCCGCACCACCACACTCTCAACAACCTTCGTAATAAAACGAAGGTTGGAGACTGGATGATAATTGGCCAAAACAGCCAGATCCAGAGAGGGCTTCTTGAGGAGGGGCCTCACCACTGCTTCTTTCAAGGTGGCCGGCAGGACACCCTCACTCAAAGAAGCGTTAATAATCCTCTGGAGCCAGCCTCGTGTAACCGCCCGGGAAGACAGCACCAACCAGGAGGGACATGGGTCCAATAAACATGTGGTCGCGTTCAGCCGTCCCAGAATCCTGTCCACATCCTCGGGAGCCACAGGATCAAACTCCTCCCAGATAACACTCTCAAGACCTGCCTTAGTCATCCCGTCCAGATTTACCCAGTCAGACGCCAAGCCTTCCCTAATCTGAGCAATTTTATCATACAGATACTGCACAAAATCCTCAGCTCGACCTTGCAAGGGATCATCCCGCGCTCCCAGATGGAGGAGGGAGCAGGTCACCCTAAACAGGGCGGCTGGGTGATTATCTGATGATGTGATAATAGCGGAAAAATAGCTAGATTTTGCCGCTTTTATCGCCACTAGGTAGGTATTAATATGAGACCTCACCAGAGTTCAGTCAGATTCGGAACGGCTGGTCCTCCAACCGCTCTCCAGGCATCTTTTCCAGTGCTTCATCTCCCTCAGCTCCTCGGAGAACCAAGGAGCTAGGTGAGTTCGGTGCCAGGTCAGAGGCTGCAAAGGCACGACGTGGTCCAAAGCCCCAGCAGCCGCATTATCCCAGGCGGCCACCAAGTCTTCAGCCGAGTCATGAGCCAGAGTCTCGGGAAATGGCCCAAGCTCCATCTGGAACCTATCAGGATATTTAAAATGATTCTTTTCTACACTTGCATTTTGAAGATTAGAGACAGAGACAGACATATAGAAATATAGAGAGATAGACAGAAAGATAGAGATCATAAAGATAGAGACAGAAATATAAAATTTCCTTCTCACCCTTATGAGTGGCCTGTTTTTTCTCAATTTTGAGTCCTATACCAGAGGCCTGGGAGTTTGAGAGTTCTGTGCAGGATCTTAACTGTTCCTAGCAGTGTGCTGTTCTGACTGACAGCTTTGATGTTGTTCCTGGAACCTTAGGTGTCACAGTCATGAATGCTCCTAATTTTCCATATCTTTTCCAGTTTAGGCCCTGGTACTTCTCTAGTTTCTCATACTTTTCCCCCCTGATGTAGCTGTCACTTGGCACCACTATATCTGTTATGACCACTGTTTTCTGGACTTTGTCTACTACCACAATGCCTGGTTGATTAGCTAATACCTGCCTCTCTGGAAATCCACAGGATCTTAGCCCTCTTATTTTCCACAACCTTCTAGATCACCAATCTAGATACAGGAAGATGTAGCCCATTCAGTGCACAATGTCAGTATTCGATTGTAGAGTTCAGTGTATGCTGTTCCTGCCAACATCTTACATCCTATCACTATATGTTGGACTCTGTCTGAAATCTCTCTTCATAATCTGCAAGAGACTAGTGTGTGGACTCCTGTTTCTATGGATTTGGTGTTTAGTTCCTGTTCTTGTGCTGCTAGGAATTAATGCCTCAATGCTGTTGTTCACTCCAGACCTTTCCACCCACTAGTAGGATTTCCTAATGTCTGCCACCTCAGTTATCTATCAATAGTACATCCCATGCAGGGTCTTAACTTGTCACGGCACTTCCTTTGCTTAATCTTTCTCCTACAGATGTTGCTGCCTCAGGATTTCTATCAAGAGCTCATCATTGGCTGCCATCTTACTGACGTATTCCTGGATGCTCTGGCTTTCATCCACAACAATGACTTTGATACTCAATATACCCCAAACATTCTCTGTCTAGTGTAAAATCTCTGGGTGCTGCACTTGAGATGGAAACCTCTATACATTATGAGCTATCATATATCCCTAACTTACACTGGTGCACTTCTTCTACCTGGGATGGTTGTCCCCTTCTACAGATCACACAGCTTCAGGAGGGATGCACATGGAGCAGTAAGGGAGAAAGGGAAACCCACCTAGCCAGCCAGATCAGTTTAATCAATCATAGAAATCACTGGTATGACAGATGTCACAGGCAGATCACCCTCACATCCATACATTGTGAGGAGTTTTCAGGTCTTCATATTGGTAGCTTCCAGGTCCTCCTTTGGTCACCTCACTATATTTGCAAAGTATCTGATGATTGGTGGAACACACATATTAAAGGCATGGATCTTGTTATTCTCATTGAGATGGCTCTTCAGGACCTTTCTAATTTTTTGTACTTGGATGTTGCTGTCTTCCTTGCCTCCTCCTCATGATTCCCATGTGACTGTAGGCAACAAGGTATTTGTATGTGAACTGTATCTGCTATGTGACTGACTGGTAATTCTAACCATATGTCTTAATTATTTTCCCCTCTTGACTGCCATCTGGCTATAGTGATTACCTGGCTGAAGGGGTTCAAGTCTATGCAGAACAGTAACAGAGACAGTGCATTGTCTTGGTATATATTGCAATTATGTGAGCTGTCTTGACTTGACTTTTAAGCTTGGCTTCTACAGTCCCATTGAATACTTAAAAAGATTCTTAATGTAATGTTGACTTTGTATAGTGCCAGGCATTCACAGATATTTGTCTGTGGCATTAGGTTTAGGCATTCCTGTAGTCAATCTAGATGTGCTCAGACTGGCCTGTTTAGATCTTCAGTCTTGGGTGACTATTCTATTTATGAGCAATTGCTGTTTTTAGCCTCTAGTGTTGTTCCCAGTGCCTTTCTGAGCTGGCTCATGTACAAGTCCATAATGGTCTTGTACCTTGGTGGCTATAATACCTGACTACATCTTTCCATATTTTGGGAGGGAGGTTATTGGCTGGTAGTTGGCGACGGTTACCTTGAAGTTACCTTTCAAGATCAGCACTGTCCTTCCTTGGATTAGCCAGTATACATACAAATACGTATGCATATGCACAAATACAAATTTTGTTCATCAAATTTATTTTATTTATTTTATTTTATTTTATTTTATTTTATTTTACCTTACTCTTCACGCGAGATCGGAAGAGCGTGAAGAGTAA
>WNWU01013417.1:908890-920135 GCA_012654045.1 Ptyas mucosa | reverse complement strand
TTATTTTATTTTATTTTATTTTATTTTATTTTATTTTATTTTATTTTATTTTATTTTATTTTATTTTATTTTATTTTATTTTATTTTATTTTATTTTATTTTATTTTATTTTATTTTATTTTATTTGTTCCTCAATTATCAAGTAACTTTAGGTGGTTTACAAACTATGATTAAAACAATAAGAAAATTGATAGGAACAACAGAACTATTGGACCTTTAGGAATCTACTCCAAAATCTGCTTAAATAGCAAGATTTTCCTAAAGTTATGATGATATTGATCTTTCAAATCTCTGAGGCATGTTCAGCTACACAAGTGTATCTCCTACATTCCCTAAAGTGACAATGTTTTATACCTGGAGTTCTGAACTGCTCTACCAGCTCTTACAAGTCAGGCAGAAATTATAGGAGAAAAATGGTTCTGAATGTAACCAAGTTCTAATACACATAGGATTTTATAGGGGAACTATCACAATTGTATCTGGAATCCTTCTGATGACCAGTGAGCTCATAAAACAGGGATATGATGTGGGCACTATTGAATGTTTGTATGGTGATATTTTGGACCAGTTTAGTTTCTGGGTGACCTTCAAGAACTCCATGCAAAGAAAAATCAATAGCTCAAGTGGGAAGTCACTGGGACAAGAATGATCATGAGAAGGATTTCCCAATCCAGTGAAGAACATAATTGACACATAACTAGATGTGTGCAATGATTATCTTGGTGACAGCTGTTTTCTGCATGTTAAGGTACCAAGACCAGAAGAATCCTCAAATGATGTACAAATTTTAACTGGAAAAGTGCAATGAGAACTAAGGATAGTAAATCCATATGTCTAAAAGAATGGGGTGGATTTTGCTTGGATTCTTAGGCACTTTAGGGAGCTAGATACAAATATAATCAAACTCAACTATAAGTTTAACTTGTTATGACTGTCATAAAAAGCACAAGAATGTTGAGATAACAGGAGAAAAGAATAGTAGACAATCAATGATTTAACAGTTTGACTATAGAATTAGTAACAAGGGATGATTGTTAATATCTTTTTTTTACAGCTTCGACAGGCAGCTTTAAAGCATCTCTTAAGTACTGAACACCTGCAATACCAGCTGGAATTTAACCATTTGGGAATGTCATTCTATGCTGAAAGGCTCTGAGAATCTCAAACATATGTAACAGTTTGGGCTGTAATACGCAGGGTAGGTATTTTCATGCAGTACTCTGTATCTAGAAAGAATGCTTTCCTCAATATCAATTAAATATCATATAAAATTATAACAAGAAAGGTATTTTTTTTCTTTGTTTTGACAGATGGTAAAATTGCACATTTGCCTTTGACTGAATTACATAGGGCAATGGAAAATTAATCTAATGCAGACTAAAACAAAATAAGTTGCAAAATGAGGCATATTCCAAGAAATTAAGCACTAGAGGAAGAGAGTGAAGTGAAATAAAATTTAAGAATATGTTTAATTTTCCCAATGAAATAAATGAATTACAGAAATATTTAAAATTAGCTGAATTTTCTCTTGGGTGAGGATAATATTGGGAAGGAAAAGTCAACATCTATACATAAATGTATGGAACATGTACAAAAGCTGATAAACAAGCTAAATATATATTTAAGCCACTATTTTGTCTATTTAATTTAATATATGTATTTTGCTATTTGGTTTAAATGTTTCAGAGAAGCTTGTATATAGAAAATATATAAATAGCATAAAGTCTTTCATTTCTGATGTCCCTAAGAAGAAATCTCTTGACCTATGTGAAAGGATACTTGATTTAACAATAAATAATCCTTTGCCATAGCTTTGTTTATTGTTCTGCATCTAAAAATCTAAACATTCATTCATTTAATCAATCTTTATTATGATCAGCACAAAAAAATTTAACATTTTAATTTTAAAATTAAAAGTTAAAATAAAACAAAACAGAATAGAACTGAATTGAACAAAGTATAATAATATATTACAATTGATGGTGAAATCAAGGTCAAGGTCCATAAATCTAAATATAATTACCTATTCTTAGTTTCAAGCATATTTTCAAAAATAACCAAAACAGTCCTTACTTAAAGTTATGCTACATACAATATACAGCCCATGGATTCCATTATACATTTTTAGAAGAAACATTTTAAAACAAATAGGTTGACTATAAATCAATTGAGACTCTTATAACTTGGCCAAAGTGTATGAAGAATCTAAATCTGCTTGGTCAGTAACAAAAATTATTATCACTTTAGGCTGACAGAATGAAGAATGAAGAGCTTATCTGCCATCATGAGATGTGATCTCCAGAAATTCAGTCTATTCTTGTGATTGATAATATAAACCTGAAAAATAGCTGGGAGGCTAGAACAATTTTTTTACATACATTCTCCATCAAAGGGAAGGGATGGGCTAAGGCAATGACAGGAAGGAAGTTGACTTCACAGGGAATTTAGAAAAAAATGGTTAGCAAGTAAATATGGCCTAAACAATCTCAGATTGCTAAAGGGACAAAGACATAAAGTAATTCAGTAATTCAAGACACAAAGAAGAAAAAGATGCAATGCTGATTATGTCTACTTAGTGCAAATTTACAGAGGAAGTGAAGGATCTGACGATACAAAATTTTCATGGTTATACTAGCCATGAGACATTGTCAGCTAAGACCCAACAAACAGGAGGCGAAAGGAGACCAATTTATAGGACCAAACCCAAAGCATAAACACCAACACAACAAATCAGACAATTAGTCTGAGAATGATGAGAAGGAAGAAATACTCAGGTATAAAATAGGAAACATAGGAAGTAAATACAGGGTCCACCATAAAGGATTGGACTAGAAAACCAGTGCTTGGATTCTATAATTCCATGAAAAACCCTTTGTTAAAGTAAGGTTTTTATTACCCTAGCTGACAACTTTGTCATCCAAAAGGGGAGGGAACTAGAGGATCAGCTGTACTGGATTTAATTCTTATTAACAGAGATGAAATGATATTGGGGGTTGAAGTTGCATGAACTTTGAGGAAAATTGACCATGCAATATTGGAATTCAATATACTGCAGACACAAGCAACAGAACAAACTAATGTCTTATATTTTAAAAGAGCTGATTTCAACAAACTTAGAGAGAGCTTGGGAAAGAGTCCATGGATGAAAATGGATCTAGGAAACTACAGATATATCAGCCTAACATCAATACCTAGGAAGATCCTAGAAAAGATAAGTCTAGAATGCCAATAAGGACTGTGATGTTGCTCCTATTACACATCTTGGCACAAATGATCTATCCCAAAAAGATGTACTCTCTATGCAGAATGATTTCCAGAGCTTGGGACAGCTTGGGACAGGAACTTAGTAGGATTGGCTCTAGGCTTACTTTTTCAGAGGTTTTATTAGTATATAAGGAAAAAAAAAAGGAAAAGACCAGTATATAGTGGCATTCAATGTGTGGCTGAAGGAGTGGTATAAAGGGGAAGGCTTTGGTTATATTAGTCACGATGTCTACAGCTGGTCTGTACAAACTGTACAAAAGAGATGGTTTGCATCCATCAAAGAAAAGGACTGAGTTACTTGGCATTAAATTCACAGATTTTCTGGAGAAACATTTAAACTAAACCAGGACAGTAAATTAATTGATATAGAGCATTTCTGTCCCCAGCAATCCAAAACTAATAGGGTTATCAGTGCATATGGCATAGATGTTTGTGCAGGTAAGAATATCAACCTTGCTGTCAAGCAAAATCAAGCTTTTAATAGTGCACTAATCAAACAGGAGAAGTAGGGGAACTCAGGCACCAAACAGGTTATGTAGACAGTATACAGGGTCAATCAAAATGGACTCAAGTGTCTATACACCAATGCACAGAGTATGAACAATAAACAGGGTGAATTAGAAATTCAAGTAAATGAGGGCAGATATGAAATTGTTGCCATTACGGAAACTTGGTGGGATAAAACCGACAAATGGAACATACAGCTAGAGGGATTTAAATTATTTAAAAGAAACAGACCAAACAAAAGAGGATGTGGAGTTGCACTATATATATGAACTAATTACATCTCTACAGAAATAGAGCACAACAATGATGAAAACTGTCTTGAATGCATTTGTGTCAATATAAAAGGGGGAAAATGATATTGTCATAGGTGTATACTATAGGCCACCCAATCAAACAGAGAAAATAGATGACCTTTTTGCTAGTTAGTTAACAAAGGTATGTAGGAAGCACATCACAATAGTAATGGGGGACTTTAACTACCCTGGCATCAACTGGGAGACAAACTCCACAACAAGTGGAAGATCAAACAGGTTTCTGACAAACCTAGTAGGCAACTTTGTCTCCCAAAAAGTAAAGAAGGAAACTAGGGGATCAGCCATATTGGACTTAATTCTCACTAACAGAGATTAAATGATAGAAGGTGTTGAAGCTCCAAGAACCTTGGGAGGGAGTGATCATGCAAGCAATATTGCAAGCACAAGCAACAGAACAAAGTCAAACTAGAGCCTTGGACTTTAAGAAAACTAATTTCAATAAACTTAGAGAGAACTTGGTGGATCTTGACAGACTTGAACATTGGGCGCTATCTAACAAAATGAAATTCAATGGTGAAAAAAGTAAAGTTCTACATTTAGAACTTTAAAACAAAATGCACAGGTACAGTATAGGTCCGTGATGGCGAACCTATGGCACGGGTGCCACAGGTGGCACGTGGAGCCATATCGGTGGGCACGCGAGCTCAGCTGTTTCCTGCCTCTGGAGGGCCTCTGGGGGGGTGGGGAAGGCTGTTTTTGCCCTCCCCAGGCTCCTAGAAAGGCTCTGGAGCCTGAGGAGAGCAAAAAATGGGCCTACCGTGCCCACCGTGCCATCGCATGCCAAAAGCGGGGAGAGCATGGGAGGCGCATAGAATTATGGACGTGGGCACACGTGTGTGTGACCCCACCACGCTCCCCCTGCTTTTGGCACGCGATGGCAAAAAGGTTAGCCATCACTGGTATAGGTGGTACTTCGCTCAATAGTAGTAACTGTGAGAAAGATATTGGACAATCCTAGTGGACAATCACTAAGATATTGGACAATCCTAGTGGACAATCACTAAAATATGAGCCAGCAATATGCTATAGCTGCCAAAAAAGCCAACTCATTTCTATGCTTCATTAACAGAGCAATAGAATTAAGATCAGTGAAGTGTTAATATGACTTTTTAATGCCTTGGTAAGGCCACACTTGGAATACTGCATCCAGTTTTGGTCACTACCATAAAAAAGATGTTGAGATTCTAGAACGAGTACAGAGAAGAGCAACAAAGATGATTAGGGGACTGGAGGCTAAAACATATAAAGAATGCTTGCTAGAATTGGGTATGCCTAGTTTACTGAAAAGGATTAAGGGTGACATGATAGCAGTATTCCGATATCTCAGGGATTGCCACAAAGAAGAGGGAGTCAAGCTATTCTCCAAAGCACCTAATGGCAGGACAAGGAGCAATGGATAGAAACTAATCAAGGAGAGAAGCAACCTGGAACTCAAGAAGAAATTTTCTGACAGAACAATTAACCAGTGGAACAACTTGCCTGCAGAAGTTGTCAATTCTCCAACACTGGACGTTTTAAAGAAGAGATTGGACAACGATTTGTCTGAAATAGTATAGGGTTTCCTGCCTGAGAAAGAGGTTGGATTAGAAGACCTCCAAGGTCCCTTCCAACTCCGCTGTTCTGTTCTCAAGCAACAGATCTGTGAACATCTGGAAGCAAGCAAAGTTATAACTAGAAGCCAACATGGGTTTGTAAAGAGAAAAAAAAAGTCATGCAATACAAATCTTATTTCATTCCCTGACCAAGTGACTAAATTAGTGGACCAGCGAAATGCTCTAGACAAAGTATACTGGAATTTCAGTAAGGTATTTTACAAAGTAGACCACAACCTACTTCTTAGTAAATTAGAAAAAATGTGGAATAGACAGCAGCACCACCAGATGGATTAGTAACTGGCTGACAAACTGCACTCAAACTGCCCTATTTAACAAAAGGAAATTCAATGGTGAGAAAAGGAAGATTTTACATTTAGGCAAGAAACACCAAATACACTGGTATAGAATATTGAGTCAGTGGAATCTGACTCAATAGCAGTAATTGTGAGACAGATTTTGGCGTCCAAATGGACAATCACTTAAATATGAGCCAGCAGTGTGCTGCAGCCACCAAAAAAGCCAATGCATTTGCATAGGCTGCATTAACAGAGGGATACATGAAGTGTTAGTACTACTATATAAAGCCTTGTTAAGACTACACTTGGAACATTGCATCCAGTTTTGGTCACCACAGTATAAAAAAGTTATTGAGATTCTTGAAAGAGTGCAGAGAAGAGCAACAAAAATAATTAGGGGCTGGAGGCTTTGGTGGGAAAATAACAGCATTCCATGATGTCATGCTGGACACATGACCACAAAAATGTCATTGGATAGCACTGGCTCAATGGCCTTGAAATGAGGATGAGCATTGCCTCCTATAGTCGGCAATACTGGCTCCCTGCCACGTGATGGCAGTCCTGCCTGAGCTGCTTGACGTTATAGCCAGAGTGGCGGTGGAAACCCCCAGACTTATTGTTATGGGGGATTTTAACCTGCCATCTGCTGGTGAGATGTTGGAGGTGGCTCGGGAGTTCATGGCTTCCATGACGGCCATGGACCTGACCCAGGTATTTCAAGGTACCACCCACTTGGGGAATCACACTCTGGACTTGATTTTTGTCTCGGATCAGTGGCTGAATGATCTAAGAATAGGGGATCTAGACATCAAGCCCTTGTCATGGTCTGATCATTCTCTCCTTCACATGGACTTTCAGGTCACTTTCACCAAGTGGTTCCGTCCCAGGCGCCTGATGGACCTCGAGAGGTTCCTGACGGAGCTTGGGCCATTTCCTGAGACTCTGGCTCATGACTCGACTGAGGACCTGGTGGTGGCCTGGGACAGGGCAGCTACTAGGGCCTTGGACCGCATCGTGCCTTTGCGGCCTCTGACCCGATGCCAATCTTGACTAGCTCCTTGGTTTTCTGAGGAGCTGAGAGAGATGAAGCGTCGGAAAAGACACCTGGAGAGTGATTGGAGGACAAGCCGATCTGAATCTGACCGAACACAGGTGAGATCTTATATTAAGACCTACCTAGTGGCGATAAAAGCGGCGAAGTCTAGCTACTTCTCCGCTCTTATTGCATCTGCAGAGAACCACCCAGCCACGCTGTTTAGGGTGACTCGCTCACTACTTCAGGTGGGGGTGTGTGAAGACCCCTTAGAGGGTCGAGCTGAGGATTTTGTGCAATTCCTGCATGATAAAGTCGCTCAGATTCGGGAAGGCCTGGACTCCGATTGGGTAGATCCAGGGGAGGAGATGGGGGTAGGTCCTGAGAGTGTTATCTGGGAAGAGTTTGACTCTGTGGCTCCTGAGGATGTGGACAGGATTCTGGGCAAGCTTAGTGCTGCCACATGTTTATTGGACCCGTGTCCCTCCTGGTTGGTACTGGCCTCCTGGGAGGTTACACGAGGCTGGCTCCAGGGGATTATAAATGCTTCTCTGAGTGAGGGTGTCTTTCCCACCGCTTTGAAAGAGGCGGTTGTGAAGCCACTCCTCAAGAAGCCTTCCCTGGACCCAGCTATATTATCAAATTATTGTCCAGTCTCCAATCTTCGCTTTGTTGCGAAGGTTGTTGAGAGTGTGGTGGCACAACAACTATCCCGATACCTGGATGAAGCTGTCTATCTGGATCTGTACCAGTCGGGCTTCAGGCCACGATACAGCATAGAAACAGCATTGGTCGCATTGGTTGATGATCTCTGGAGGGCTCGGGACAGAGGTTGTTCCTCTGTCCTGGTCCTATTAGATCTCTCAGCGGCTTTTGATACCATCGACCATGGTATCTTACTGCACTGGCTGGAGAGGTTAGGAATAGGGGGCACTGTGCTTCATTGGTTCTCCTCCTTCCTCTCTGACCGTTTGCAGTTTGTGTTGGCTGGGAGGCAGAGATCAACCTCAAGGCACCTTATTTGTGGGGTGCCACAAGGATCAGTCCTCTCACCCCTTTTGTTCAACATTTATGTAAAACCACTAGGCGAGATCATCCGTGGTTTCGGGGTGAGTGTTCATCAGTATGCTGATGACACCCAGCTATACATCTCCACCCCGGACCACCCCAATGATGCCCTTACTGTGATGTCCCGTTGCCTGGAGGCCGTGCGGATCTGGATGGGGAGAAACAAACTCAGACTCAACCCCTCCAAGACCGAGTGGCTGTGGCTTCCGGCATCCTGGTATAGTCAGTTGGTACCATCACTGACAATTGGGGATGAGACCTTACTTCCCACAGAGAGGGCTCGCAACTTAGGTGTCCTCCTGGATTCATGGCTATCTTTAGAAGAGCACATGACGGCCATGGCCAGGGGGACCTTTTATCAGGTTCGCCTGATCTGCCAGTTGCATCCCTTTCTGGATCAGGATGCCTTGCATACAGTCACTCATGCCCTAGTCACCTCCCGTATGGACTACTATAATGCTCTCTACATGGGGCTCCCCTTGAAGAGCACCCACAGGCTCCAGCTGGTCCAGAATGTAGCCACGCGGGTGATTATGGGCGCAACTTGTTACGCCCATGTAACACCTCTCCTGCGCGAGCTGCACTGGCTCCCAGTGGTCTTCCGGGTGCGATTCAAGGTGTTAGTTATCATCTTTAAAGCGCTCCATGGCTTAGGACCTGTGTACCTACGAGACCGTCTTTTGCCACCAATAGCCACCCACCGACCAGTTTGTTCTCACAGGGAGGGACTACTCAGGGTACCGTCGGTCAAATCATGCCGACTGGCGACTCCCAGGGGGAGGGCCTTCTCTGTGAGGGCTCCAACCCTTTGGAATGAACTGCCCCCAGAGATACGGAATATCCCTGATCTCCATGCTTTCCGACGTGCCCTCAAGACCCTGTTGTTCCAACAGGCGGGGCTAAACATGAACATGTGAATGATCTTTTAAAATGTACACCGCCTTGAGTCCTACGGGAGAAAGGCGGTATATAAATATAATAAATAAATAAATAAATACTAGCAGAGTAAAATACACAAGAGCTCCTTTAATCCCCTCTTTCCTTTTCCTGGAGTCAGGATGGGGTTCTGAGGCAATTGAAAGATTATATCAACAGAAAAAATAACAGATCCAGCTATCACCAGAAAAATCTTTCTATAATATTTCTCAGAGAAAGAGACAGACAATAAAGACCAAATCCAATTTATTACTCTTTTGGTATCTGTTATAGAAATAGGAAATGATGAGAGGTAAAATAAAATACTCTCTTAATTCACAATTGTGTATAAAACAACAAACGGTAATTGAAGATTGGTTATGATTAATTGGTGAATGTTTTCATCTCCCACAGAAGCATGAAAATGCTAAGTATTATGATTATAGCAACTATTATGGTTTCAATAAATCACAATTAGTATTTAAAGAGAGCCCGAAGAGGCATACCCTTTTCATTCTAGTTGAAGCTATGTAGGAAATAATTAAGCATGATTTAGAATACTTTATGCCAGCCTATAAATATGGTTGCCATATTTGGAGAAGAGTAAAGTATAACCAATGAACTGTAGCAGCAAGATCAAGTCAATACCAATTTCAAAAATAGAGTTTTTAAATACAGGTTCTTTGTATTTCTGCAAGTCTCAGTGGTTTTAGAGTTCTCTTAAAAAAAGGAAAACAAATATGTGATAATTTTTTAGCATATGATCCAGTACAGTGATCTTTTTTAGAGACCATGATAAATCAATATTTGGTCTGACCTTCATTTCATTAATTATAAAAAAATATTTTTCAATCAAGCAGGAGACTATTTTATTCAATGTATGATTCAAATCAGAACTGAGTTTCCAAACTTCATTCTTTCTCTTGATTGCTATGAGAATTCTGATTGTAAATTGTAATACAATATGATGAAATTTGAGAGGATTGGTCCTTCTGAGACATGGGATCTTTCCATTTGAATAAAAATAATGCAGGAGTTTTAAAATAGCCATATTCATGATTTGATTTGATAATATTGCTTATACTTTTTAATTGGTAGAAGAAAAGTATACAATACTTACAAACATAACTGTTCTTTCTGCATGACAATATCAAATATTCAAAGAATATATATATATATGTGTGTGTGTGTGTGTGTGTGTGTACACATACACACACACACACACACATATATGTGGAAAGAATCTTAACAAATTTCGGGTAGAAGAAAATAAAATAATTATTCTATTTCTCAGTATGTGCCTACGTGGGACAATGATTTTTTATTTTTATTTTTTGCAAAGAAGGATGAGGATTGGATAAAAATTAGTGGAGAGGGTTTGGAAATAGAATGTTTTAATTCTGAATTCTTTAAAACTATGGTTTTTTGATTTTGGAAAGAAAGAATTAATGAAATTAGGAAATAAAAGTTAATATAATGCTTTGTTTCTAAAGAACCATAACTAGTAGCTCACAATGAACAATTTATTGCCACTGAATGACAAGACCTGACAGTTTTAACTTCTTTCTGTCCTGCCCTCTGGCACTTTCTATATGGTATAGATAGAAATACTTTGGTTTATTGCTCTTCATTTTATTGCACTTTACAGATACTGAGAGTTTTTTTACAAGACCATCCACCAGCAAAAAGTTTACAATTTGCTGAGGACTCAGTGATAATTAGCATTTTTTAATAATAAAGGATTTTTAAAAATTAAACTAAATACGTATTTAGACATTATGCTATTATTGCACATTCAATAGATCACAGTGTAGCGTAAACGTAACTTCTATATGTCCTGGGAAATAAAAAAATGTGACTCCCTTTATTGTGATATTCACTTTATTGCAGTGATCTGAAATAGAACCCACAATATCTCTGAGGTATGCCTGTATATGCAAAGATGAAAGCAAAGCAGCATTATTTATTTTTACAGGTATATTACCTACTATTCTATAGTGACCTAGAGCACTAGATCATGCTTTAGCTTCTGATGCTATGATCTGTTTTGAATTCTTTGGGAAATCTGTTCCAGCTCATACTGCTCCAGAACTAACTGAAATGGTTCTATTTATGTGAGGATTGGCTGAACCCAGTGTATACCTTTACAATGCACATCACTTTATTGTAGTAAAAATGTATTTATACACAAACCAGCCCTGAGCTAATCTCTCTCTCTCTCTCTCTCTCTCTCTCTCTCTCTCTCTCTCTCTC
>WNWU01013417.1:893234-908790 GCA_012654045.1 Ptyas mucosa | reverse complement strand
TGTGTGTGTGTGTGTGTGTGTGTGTGTGTATACACACACATATACATTGCAATCCTCTCTGTGTAGAAAATTTGTTGTTCTCCTGATGCTCAAACAAGGAGAAAGAGTAGATTTGCTATATTTACTTTAGAGCAGAAGAAAAAGAACTTTCTTAATAGAAAAACCTTTAGTTCTTTTACCCTTATAATATAGACATTTGTATCATAATTCTATGCCCCTTTGGAGAAAAAGTAAAAGAAATGAAAATTACTTATCGAACAGGGTCCATAACTGCTTGCAAATATTTTCCTATATTTAGCAGAGATAACACAGGAGTAATCCAGATAATATTAAATTGTAGCAGTTGTTTATGTTTCACATTTTATCTAACAGATTATATGGCAAAGTATTTATTTTCCTCACAATGAAAGATCCAGGATAATGCTTGCCACCTTTTCAACTTAATAAGATTTTCTTCTCATCTTGGCATGAATCACATGTGAAGACTACGGGAAACAATTTTACATAGAGTACTGTACGTATAAATGCAAATCATATACTAGAATTTATGACAGATATTATGCAAATGACTTTACTATCCATTGCTAATGGTAATTATTCTTCTGATGGCTGTTCACTCACCATCAAGCTTTTATTGTATCTATGTGGTAAGTCCAGTGGTGGGATTCAATTATTTTAACAACTGGTTCTGTGGGCGTGGTTAGTTGGGGTTGTGTGACTTGGTGGTCATGTGACTGGGTGGGTGTGGCTAGCTGGTCATGTGACTGGATAGGCATGGGTAGTTGGTCATGTGACTGGGTGGGTGTGGCTATGTGCATAGGGACCACTCAGAGGGCTGAAAAAAATCATTTCTGACTGGTCCTCGCACTTTTGACCGATCCTCGCACTTATGACCATCCTCCCATTTATGCTCATTGTGGCATTCTTAACAGCTGTGTCAGTCATTTCACCACTACTTCTCTTCACCACGGTGACAAGATAGGGCGCAAAACATAAAATGTGAAGACAGTCGAAAGGTCAAGGACTGGTCAAAAGTGCGAGGACCAGTCAAAAATAACTTTTTCAGCCATCTGAGTAGTCCATATGCACATAGGGACTGCCCAGAGAGCTGAAAAAAATGATTTCTGACAGGTCCTCACACTTTTGACCAGTCATCATTTATGCTCATTGCAGCATTCTTAATTAAATTAATTAAATAAAAATGACCTGCTGGAGCAGTCGGAGACAGTCTGAGGTGGGCATTCGGGCTGGCTGCAGGGCATGGTGATACAACCAGGATAGGTAGGCCGCTGCTGCCCAGGTGGGAGATGGGCGCAGGCCTACAGGGCTGGCTGCAGGGTGAAGCGATCGGATGGGGTAGGTAAGAGTCTGCAACTTTAAACACTTCAATCTTAAACACATGTAAACACTTAAACACAACCTTAAATCTGGGTGAAAGAAAACTGCAGAGACATATCTGCGTAGTCACCCTGAGACAATAATGATCAAAGCCCATCAAAATGGGAAAGGTTTATTACATACAACTGTGCTTTAATAAAATCAAAAAGCACTCTATGGGATAAAGGTTGTACAAATGCTTTCCAGTCTTAAAAATATTTTCAAGATATATTTTTATTGTTTACATATGAATATATTGAATACAGTACAATTGTCCTGGCATTCCACTTACCATAAAACAAAAGTAAAAAAACAGAATAATGTATATACTATTTTAAGCAGTGCTAGTGTTGTACAATAGTTTCTGACCATCATATTCTAGTATGTCAATTTATCTATCATTCTAATGCTTACATTCCTATATATATATTAACAATAATATCTCTGTCCATGTCCACCTAACCTGATTCTTTCACATTTCAACTTCTACCTCATGTTTCTAACCATTGATAGAATCTATTCCATGTTGAATAGTATTCTGTATCTCCTTTATCTTTTATTTTTAGCGTTAGTCTGTCCATTTTCACACAATCTAGTATCTTCCTTATTGTCTCATACTCTGAAGGGGTGTTTTTGTTCTTCTACTGCTGAACATATACAATTCTTGCTGCGGTCAAGATAAGTAGTATTAGATATATTGTCCCTTTGTCATAGTCATCCAATGTAATAAATATTATAGAGTAACAGAGTTGGAAGGGACCTTGGAGGTCTTCTAGTCCAAACCCCCTGCCCAGGCAGAAAACCCTATACCACTTCAGACAAATGAAGTCTTCTTAAAAAATTTTCAGTGTCGGAGCATTCACAACTTCTGCAGACAAGTTGTTCCACTTATTAATTGTTCTAACTGTCAGGAAAGTTTTCCTTAGTTCTAGTTGCTTCTCTCCTTGATAAGTTTCCACCCATTGCTTCTTGTCCTACCCTCTTTGACTCCCTCTTCTTTGTGGCAACCCCTGAGATATTGGAACACTGCTATCATGTCTCCCCTAGTCCTTCTTTTCATTAAATTAGACATACCCAGTTCCTGTAAACGTTCTTCATATGTTTTAGACTCCACTCCCCTAATCATCTTTGTTGCTCTTCTCTGCACTCTTTCTAGAGTCTCAACATCTTTTGTGCATCATGGTGACCAAAACTGAATGCAATATTCCAAGTGTGGCCTTACTAAGGCATTATAAAGTGATATTAACACTTCACATGATCTTGATTCCATCCCTCTGTTTATGCAGCCTAGAACTATGTTGGTTTTTTTGGCAGCTGCTGCACACTGCTGGATCATATTTAAATGGTTGTCCACTAGAACTCCAAGATCCCTCTCACAGTTATTATTATTGAGTGAGCTACCACATGTACTGTACCTGTGCATTTTGTTTTTCTTGCCTAAGTGTAGAACCTTACTTTTTTCACCATTGAATTTCATTTTGTTAGATAGCGCCCAATGTTCTAGGCTGTCAAGATCCTTCTGTATCTTAAGCCTATCTTCTGGAGTGTTGGCTATTCCTGCCAGCTTGATGTCATCTGCAAATTTGATGAGTTCCCCATCTATCCCCTTGTCCAAGTCATTGTTGAACATGTTGAAGAGTACTGGGCCTAAAACAGAGCCTTGGGGTACTCCACTGCATACTTCCCTCCATGTAGATGCAGTTCCATTGAGGACTACATGTTGAGCATGGTTGGTCAGCCAGTTATGAATCCATCTGGTGGAGATGCTATCTAATCCACATTTTTCTACTTTATCTAGTAGTAGGTTCTGGTCTACTTTATCAAATGCTTTACTGAAGTCCAAATAAATTATATCGACAGCATTCCTTTGGTCCACTAATTTTGTCACTTTGTCAAAGAATGAAATAAGATTAGTCTGGCATGATCTGTTTTTGACAAACCCATGTCGGTTTTTGGTTATTACTCTTTGTTTGCTTCTAGATGTTCAGTGATTCATTGCTTGATTAACTTTTCCAGAATCTTCCCTGGTATTGAGGTCAGGCTGAGAGGTCTGTAGTTTCCTGGATCTGTTTCCCCCCCCTTTTTTTGAAGATGGGAACTACATCAGCTCTTTTCCAGTCCTCTGGCAGTTCCCCTGTGCTCCAGGATCTTTGAAAGATATAGTTCAGTGGTTCTGAGATCTCGTCTGCCAGTTCCTTCAGAACCTTGGGGTGTAATCCATCTGGTCCTGGTGATTTGAAGTCGTCTAGGGTAGACAGGTGTTCACTTACCATTTTCTTTCCTATTTTAACTTATGTTCCTAATCTGTTTTTTGTGGTGCTGTTTTTGATAGGTTGGGCTGTTTTTTTCCTTTTGTGTAAAGACAGATGCAAAAAATGAATTAAGTATTTCTGCTTTCTCCCTGTTGCTTGCCACCTTCTTGCCACTTTCTCCCAGCAATGGGAAAAAAGTCCTTGACTTCTTTCTTGTTTTTAACATGTTGGAAGAAGCTATTTTTGTTATTTTTTACTTTTGTCGCAAGCCTTTGTTCATTGTGACCCTTAGCTTTCCTCACTTCCTCTTTATAGGCTCGAGCTATTTGTTGATATTCTGCCTTAATTATTTGCCCCTCTTTCCACTTTTTATACTTGTCCTTTTTGTCTTTCATTTTGTTAGAGAGTTCTTTATGCAGCCATGCTGGTTTCTTTTCTTTCTCTCTTCTTCACTTGGTGCAGAGTTTGTCTCCCAGTTAATGTCAGGGTAGTTAAAATTCCCCATTACTATCGTGATGTGCTTCCTATATACCTTAGTTAGCTGACTGGCAAAAAGTTCATCTATTTCCTCTGTTTGGTTGGGTGGCCTATAGTATAGTCCTATGGCAATATCATTTCCCCCTTTTTATATTGACCCAAATGCATTCAAGACAGTTTTCATCATTGTTGTGCTCTATTTCTGTAGAGATGTAGTTATTTGTTATATATAGTTCAACTCCACCTCTTCTATTATTTGGTCTATTTCTTTTAAATAATTTATATCCCTCTAGCTGTATTTCCATTTGTGGGTTTCATCCCACCAAGTTTCCGTAATGGCAACAATATCATATCTGCCCTCATTTATTTGAATTTCTAATTCACCGTTTATTCCTCATACTCTGTGCATTGGTGTATAGACATTTGACTCCATTTTGATTGACCCTGTATTTACTGTCTACATAACCTGTGTTATGCCTGACTGCCCCTACTTTCTTGCCACCTGTTTGATTAGTGCACATGATATGGCACTCACTATTAAATGCTTGGTTTTGCTTGACAGCAGGGCTGATAATCTTACAAGCATAGACAACTATGTTACATGCACTGATAACCCTATTAATTTTGGATTGCTGGGGACAGAAATGTTCTGTATCAATTAATTCTCCATCTCCACTATTCAGTTTAAATGTTTATCAAGAAAATCTGTGAATTTATTACTAAGTAACTCAGTCCCTTTCTTTGATGGATGCAATCCATCTCTTTTGTACAGTTTTTCATTGGACCAGTTGCAGACATCATGACTAATAAAACCAAAGCTTTCCCCTCTACACCACATGTTTAGCCACACATTAAACTCCACTACACGCTAGCCTTTCCCTTTTTGTTCCTTATATGCTGGTAAAACCTCTGAAAAGATACCGTATATACTCGCGTATAAGCCGAGTTTTTCAGCCCGTTTTTCAGGCTGAAAAACGCCCCCTCGGCTTATACACGGGTCACAAAAAAAATGACTTTTTCCCTGCAAGCTAGGAAACAGTGGGAGAACTGGGTTTGCTTACCCTGCCCACTCCCAATCTATTGGGACTGCCTCCTGAGTTCCAGCTGATGGCTAGAGGAAAAAAAAAACTTTAAATTCTTGCCGCCCAAAGGCCCCCCCTACAGCTGATCAGGGTTAAAAGAAAACAAATGAGAAGATCGGTGCCGGCTGCAAAAAGGTGCCTGCTGCAAAGAGCACATTTTTTTTTCTCCTTGTGCTGAAACCAAAAGCGAAACTAAAACAGCTTGTTGGCTTTGCTGTTTGCTAAGGCAGATTTCTTTTCTATTTCCTCATCAAAAAAGGTTGGTGCAAACAATGGGAAATTTATGGCAAATGGCAAAAGAGGGGAGTTCAAGATTTTAAAACACAAAAGAAAAAAAAGCTCTATTTAAATAGGGAATTGTAATAATTGAGATACTATTCATTGTATATTGTGTTGAAAGCAGAAATGGTTAAGTTGTGGTTTGGAGGAATATTGGGGGAAATTATTTGGTTTATTATTATTGGTAAATATAATTAATTGATTTTTAAGAAATTGGATTGCATGGAAATAATTGGAATATTCATGTTCATATTGATTAATATACAAAAAAGATAGTTATATAACTAATTGATTTATATTAAAATGTTGAATTTGTATTAAACAACTGTAATATTACATGATTAAGCAATGTGAGGATTGATATAAAATAGATGACAATGGGAAGGGGTATAATATAGAATAGAAGTGAAAAATTGAATTTGATTAAGATTAGAGATGACGATGAAGGGTAATATTGGTTTTTTAAAAAATAGATGAGGAATAAATATAGCAAAAAGGAAATATAGAAATTGTAAATTTAAATGACATGACTAAACACTGTTTAAATTTGTGAACCGGCCAAATATTCTGTTCAAAGAAAATACATTGTATGTTTGTATGTGTGTTTCTAATTATTGCTATTTATTCATATTTGTTCTCTTTTATTCTTTAAAGTTTAACAATTCATTCTTTATCTTAATATCTTTATATGTGTTTGGGGTTGGTTTTCTTCCCTTTCATCTTTTTTATTGTACAGCAATCTTTCTCCTCAAACCTACCACCTCTTTTCTTTCCTTCTTACTTTCTCTTCCCCCCCTTCTTCTCCTCCCTACTTCCTCTTCCTTTCTTCTTCTCCTCCTCTCTTCCTCCCTCTCCTTTTATGCACATGGACTCCTTTTATGCACATGGACTACTCAGAGGGCTGAAAAAGTAATTTTTGACTGGTCCTCGCACTTGTGACCAGTCCGTGAACTTACGACTGTCCTCACATTTTACGTTTTGGCCCTATCTTGTCACCATGGTGAAGAGAAGCAGTTGTGAAATGAGTGACACCATTTTTAAGAATGCTACAATGGGCATAAATGATGACCAGTCATAAGTGCGAAGACCGGTCAAAAGTGTGAGGACAGAAATCACTTTTTTCAGCCCTCTGGGTAGTCCTTTTGTGCATATGGACTACTCAGAGGGCTAAAAAAGTTATTTTTGACTGGTCCTCACACTTGTGACCAGTCCTCGAACTTCTGACTGGTCCTCACACTTATGGCCATCCTCACATTTATGCCCGTGCAGCATTCTTAAAACCATGTCACTCATTTCACAACTGCTTCTCTTCACCATGGTGACAAGATAGGGCAAAAACATAAAATGTGAGGACAGTCTAATTCTACCTCTGGGCTTTTTAGTTCTAATCTGGCTTTCAATTCATCATTCTCATTTAATATATCTTTATAAGAAGCATTTTTTCCATATTTATAAAATTTGTAATCTTATGTACAAATTGTGTACATCACTGACACACCAAGTCTTAAAAATATTTTTTTGTTTACATGCTCATCAAAATTAAATTGGGACAAAACTGTTGTGCAATTAGCAGTAGAAAAGATCCCTGTAAAATAGTCTAGGTTATATTAATATTTGTGATTTACAGTTTTTTTCCACCTGTAAAAACATTGTATTCCCTTATATTCTCTTATATCGGTCGCACAGTGGTTAGAGTGCAGTACTGCAGGCTACTTCTGCTGACTGCCAGCTGACTGCAATCTGGCAGTTTAAATCCCACCAGGCTCAAGATTAACTTAGCCTTTCATCCTTCTGAGATGTGTAAAATGAAGACCCAAATTGTTGGGGGCAGTATGCTGACTCTGTAAAACTGCTTAGAGAGGGCTGTAAAGCACTGTAAAGTGGTATATAAGTTTAAATACTATTGCTATATGATCAATAAACTCTTATTTTCCAAATATTTGATAGGCCTCGAAAACATACTACAGTGATAGTGAACCCTTTACTCACCAAGTACTGAACAGGTACACGCTTTCTGTGCATACTATCCGCTCCTCCACCATGCACTGCGTGTGCAACCGCACCATCTGTGCATGTGCATGGCTTTCGCATGGGTGTCCCGCGTGCTGCACGTGCAATCACACCATCTGCACATTCACATGTTTTTTGTGCGTGCAATGCACATGCACAAACACTGTCTTCGGATATGTGCACTGAACACAAGTACTCTCACATGCATGCACAAACACACACACATTTTCAGGAGAGTGCCGAAGACCAGCTGGGTCCCCTGAATTACACACATGTGCACCAGAGGGCCAAACACCAGCTGGGGCATGCACGCACATGCGTAGCTATAGGTGAGTTGGGTGACACGCGCCATAGGTTTGCTTCAGGCACGCGTGCCATAGCTTCACCATCGCGGACATACTGCAATGTTTTTACGCCTTTAATAAAATTCCTACATATTGTGGGAAAAAGAAGGAAACAGTTTTTTGTGTCGCTTTGGATGAACTTCAGTAATTTATTAATTTTGTTTAATCACTATTACTCTGGGAAGAAATTTATGATTTAGATTTGCACATAAAGAATGAGATGTGTTTTTTTTAAGAAAGGCATTATTATTCTCCTTTTTTATCATTTAGAACCTTTATAATAACTTCATTCACAATGCTTTAAATTATATTTCGCTTCTATTATTTCATGAAATATATGCATTCACTGAAATACATTAAATATTTCATCTCATTGCCAAATATGGTGACATATTGCAATTTTTAGAAGTAATCCATAATTTAAAATGTTCATTATCTACAGTGTATGTGTATGTGTAAACCTAATATATCTACCAACTACTACTGAGTCAATCTGAAGAAAGAGGTTCTGAAGATTAAACTCTGTCCTGTTCAAATCTTCTACATACAGTGAAGCATTCTGTGTTCTAAGTAGGCATAGATATTAACTAAACAGCATGAAGTACATCATTCTGATATAAACCAGCTTGTTAATGAAATCTGTGTCTAGACATGTCCTCAGCACTGACAGCCACATCATATTCTTTTACAAGGAATTGCATTGGTTTACAGTGCATCACCATGAAAACCTAATATGCCCCCAAGATTCAGGTACTATATTTCTTTCGCCATGAGCCATTCTTTTTCTTTTTAAATGAGCAATTGATACTAAAAACTAACATTTTGATTAATTTGATGTAATATATCCCATATATAATTCCTTTTCCAAAGAAATGCAGGAAATCAAGGATGAAGTCTGACATATATTTGTTGGCTTATAACTTGCAGGCAGAAGTTCCTGTGATTTTTAAATTACTGTCACCTGATCCAGTAAACAAAATTTCTCCATTCAGAGTTTAAGCACTCCATTCACAGCTTTCGACATATTCATTATTTAGCTGGTACAAATCCTTGAACATTGTCTTTAGAAAAGTTTGGTTTAATAATTCAGATTGCTCCTTCATTTCACTGTATAACTCCTTGACCTGAAAACCAGTTCTGTATGTTATCATATTAGCAATCTGCACCTTTGAAAGCATTACAAGGCATGAGAGAGCTGAAAGTAATCTACACAGGGCAAGAGGTCCAGATTTCTAAAGCAAAACAGTTAAGCCAGTTTTTCTGCCATATAAATAATATTGAAGATATGAATTGTATTTTGCTCCATCACTGATTATTATAATTTCTGATTTCTAATATGGAGAGCACAGATTTGTGTCACCGGGATAGGTATAGGAAATGATAAATGCCAAAGTACATCTGACCTAATAAAAACAGTTTTTGAAAGTTCGAACTGTATGTGATAGTTGCATAAAAGTCATAAAAGCGTAAGACGATCATGCCACTGACCAGAAGAAAACAGAGTCAAAACCAACTCAAAGCAGAGGACAGAACAGCCCTTGAAAGTCTAAAGAAAGACCAAATCAGGGGATCAGCCTATTCTCCAAAGCATCTGAAGGCAGGACAAGAACCAATGGATGGAAACGAATCAAAGAGAGAACCAACCTAGAAGTAAGAAATTTCCTGGCAATTAGAATAATTAACAAGTGGAACAACATGCCTCCACAAGTTGTGGATGGTCCAACATTGGAGGTTTTTAAAATATATATTGGACAACCATTTGTCTCAAATGATGTAGGGTTTCTTGCTCAAGCAGGGATTGCACTAGAAAACCTTCAAGGTCCCTTCCAACTCCGTTATTCTATTATTTATCACCCTTCTAGCTGAAAAAGGCCAAATCATAATTATCCTGAAAAACAAAGAAATCTACATTCCAGTAAACACTAATCTAGTACTGAAACTCGACCATCTGATCAGGAGAACTCTTAATGACTTAACAAAGAAGGCTAGTGGCATATGAAAAGCAAAGGACCCTCCACCCATGCTTCTATAGATGCCTAAAAATACACAAGCTTGAAATACATCTTTGTCCTATTGTATCATTACCAGGGACCCAAACATACAACATAGCTAAAGAACTTTAAAAAAAGCTTGGGCATTTCACAGAACAAAGAAAATATTTTATCAAATCCCTACTACAATGCCTCCAGAAAATTATAGACATAATAATAGAAGATGAAAGTATGTTTCATTTGATGTCACAGCACTCTTTACATCCATAGATCCAGAACTAGTGAAAGAATCCAGGTAGCAGTATTTCACAACACATTTGATACAACCAAATACACCCAGATTGAAATACCAGAATCATGATTCTCATCAACCTATGCTTCACTACCTACGTTCGTTGGATGAACAAACATACCAACAAATCAGAGGAACACTCCTGAGATCCCTACTTCCTAGACTGATAGCAGAGGGTATAATGCAATGTTTAGAAATTATAGCAGAAGACATGATGAAAATTCTTTAATTTCACAATATATGAATAGATAACCATAGTTTCAACTGGGAAGCTATGGGCATCCTAGACCTAAGGAATTCCAATAACACTAAGGAATTCCGGGAAGCTTGGCACTGAAGCAAATCAGCCCAAAATAGGCACATACAGATAATCAACATGTAAACCTTATTCAAAAGTCACAATAAAAAAAATTAAAAAGGAAACAAAAAATTGAGAACACCACCTTGCTAATTATCAACACTCAGATATGCAGGGATTAACTCCAGAAAAACAATCAAACAGTAATCAAGAAAGGAGAAACTACAAAGGAGAAGACAACTTCCCAACCAGTGGTGGGTTGCTACCAGTTCGCCCCAGATTGGGCGAACCCGGTAGCAGCGGTGGTAGGAAGCTCCGCCCACCCACCCGGATGCTTCTGCGCATGTACAGAAGTGGCACGCATGCACACAAGCGCACCCATGAGTGAATTGGTAGCATTGGGATGTGAAATGCACTACTGATCCCAACCAACAGTGAAAGGGCAAAATACTCTATATAACAGAGAGCAAACCCCAGTCCCTTAGCAACAAAGATGTTACCTAGTTTGGAAGTGAAACTTCTGCAAGCAAATAATCAAGTTCAGAGAGAATTCAAAAAAATATTTGCTTCTTATTATGAGAATCTGACTCCTTCGTATAAAAACTAGAATGCTATTAGACAGGTTTATTAATGTTGTAATATAACTAATTAATGTCATCTATGCTGCCAAGGACTCATCATAGTAGTCTATGAGAAAATTATTTTTTTTACATCAGGATAGAAATCCCATTTTTTATTTTAAACTACAGTATATGAATAAAATTGCAACTTTTTTGCAAACATTTAACAAATCCACTTGGTAACAAATACCAAATGAATTTATAGAATTTGCTGTTAAAACCGTTCTTTTTTAATACATAGATTCCCTTCACTCTTAATTATTTCCAGGAATCATTAATGATATATTCACAGAATCAAAATTATTGGGCTCTTTGGATCATCAGCAGACTCATTAATGATTCTTGATAGAAAGGAGACAGAAGAACAGTCAGAGAAAATGATGATATGGAACAGTGGTGGGTTTCAAAATTTTTTACTACCGGTTCTGTGGGTGTGGCTTGGTGGGCGTGGCATGGCTTGGTGGGCGTGGCTTGGTGGGTGTGACAGGGGAAGGATACTAGAATCTCCATTCCTACCCCACTCCAGGGGAAGGTTACTGCAAACTCCCCATTTCCTCCCAATCAGCTGGGATTTGGGAGGTAGAGAATAGATGGGGGTGGGGCCAGTCAGAATTTTTACTACTGGTTCTCTGAACTACTCAAAATTTCCGCTATCGGTTCTCCAGAACTGGTCAGAACCTGTTGAAACCCACCCTTGGTATGGAAGTAATTAAAGGGGGGAAAACTAGTTTAAGTTGCAGGAAACAATTCTATTCCATGGAGAAACTTCACACAGAATAATTTGATTCAGACATGTTTGAATTCAAATGAAAAAAGTACTTGGAATGCCCATTTCTGTGAGTTTTCTTCCTTTCAGGCTGATTCCTGAACTTGTTTGGTAAAGTGTCACTGACATAATTGCAATATAATATAGGGTACATACATTGATGTAAAGATGTATTAGTTTGAATATTGATAGTGAAATGAATAATAGATTTTTCATTGACCAAAGAGTACAATTTCTGCAGAAAATGGGATAGGTAAATGGGATATGAACTCCAAGATAACTTAGAGGAAACTAGCATGTTCCACAGATTAAAAAAATTCTGTTTCGATAGATTTGGATAGAATTGGATAGAAATGAAAAACTACAGAATGTAAAGATAGCAGAGGAATGGAATGAGATATCCTGGAAGAAGGAACGAATGGCTGATTTTTAGCATGAATAGAAATACATCTCAGTGTGGCTCTCTTGACATGGCCATCTCAGTATGAACAAATTACCATAGGAAACTTCCACAGGACAATTTGATGCATTCCTCTACAACACCTCTTTTTGTGGAAGCTGGCCATAGACCACAGCATCGTGACAGTCTATGTCTTTGTATCAGGATCTGGCATTCCATGAGCGTGGTCAGACATTTAGGTTGGAGCATGTCTGCCCTGTGCTTCTATCTGTGGTGTTGCCATGTTTATCCATGCATGAGAGTTGTGTCTTACCTGCTGCCTACCTGTGGGGGAGGCATTCTGCCTGGGCCACATTCAGCTATTCATTTTTCCTCATTGGCCCTCATGGGAAAGTGGCTTCTGTGCCAGTCTCAGCATTGTGGGCCTCTTTTTTGGCATGCTCATGAGGGGCAATGGGGTAAGCAGAGATGGTGACAACAGTCTGGCCAATGTCAATGACTCCCCCTTAGCCTGCCTTCCATGCGGGGGAGGGTGTCACTGGAAAGTAACGTGAAGAAGCCTTTGGAGAAGGGAGGTTAATCCCCCCTGCAAAAGGCAGGATAAGTAGGATGATGAGGGCTCACCCCACTGTGCCGCACTTGGGTCTCAAACCTGAGCTGTCAGCTTTCCAACTGACATGCTTAGCATCTTTAACCACTAAAGCCCCATACTAGTGACTGCTTTAGTCTAGCAATATTCCTGCTATAGGTTAGCAGAAATAAGCATACCTTTTGATCAGCTCTTACTGTCATTTCTGGTTCCATGCACCTGACACTGGCAAGAGTTCAGTTTTGAGTCACAAAGTTTATTATTTTATGTTCATATATATTCAATTACTTCCATGTAGCATCTCCAAAGTGGATTTCAGTCACCCTCTGAAGAGCCATATAATTAATTTAGAAACCTGTATATTGCCTGTAACTTCAGATTATCTATCCTTAATTTGAGATTTGTCTTTATGATATAAGAGTCTTCTGAATAGCTATGTGAATTTCCAATTAAATCTAGACAATAATTAGGCATGTTTATCAAAGTGCTTGCTCTATATTTTGTGAAACGTAAGTAGAAGATACTTCTTTTAATCATTCTATTTTCTGCACATATTGTTTTACAAAGAAATTCTATATATCTTGTGATAACTGAATATAATCTTTCTCATTATTTGCTGCAGGTGCTTTTCAAACTTGACATTGAATCCACTGGCTTTTATTAAGATTGTTCTCTTGTCCATTAATCCAGATATATATGAAATATTACTATGATAACACATAATATATTAGTTTCTAACTCATACACACATGCACATTTTTGTTGAATGCAAATTCCTCTTTACTATATTACCCTGAAGACTTCTGAGAAGGTCACAGAGAAGTGAGTTGTGCAAATGCAACTGCTCAGCTTTACAGCACAAACACATTTAGTCAGAATGGGGCAGCTGGACTTCTGAGGGGGCCACAATTGGGTGCCCAGTAGTTGTGAAAGAGTTATTCAAATGGAATGTCAGACATGTCAGATTTCATTAGAGGAGGATAAAAATTGCTTGATTCTGTACTACAGTTTTGGGCATCTTTGCTCTTTGGATTATTATCTTATTTTTACTTTTAGTTTGGATTATTAGTATAGTTTGCCTTCAGAAGTTGTGGTGTTAATCACTGGAAACTTTCAAAAAAAGACTGAACAACCATTTATCTGACATGGTATAGGGTCTTCTGTTCAAGCAGGTGGTTGGACTAGAAAACCTCCAAAGTCTCTTCCAATTCTATTATTCTATGTTCTATTTAGAGAAATAATATTCAGGACAAAAGCTGCAAGAAATCTAAAAATCAGGCTTTTAAGAAAGATGCATGGTTCTGATATGTTTTAAGTTCATTTGCTGCTCAGCTGACTGATATGAAACAAAAATATGTTGCCTGTAGTATAAAACCAACTCAATTTATTACATACATCAGAAAATGGATTTAAGGATGGATGAATGCGAGGTGGAACCAGTATAAAAATATAATTTGTATCAAAAATAGTTAATTTAAATATAATATTTCAGAAAGAACATTTTAGATCTTGCACATTAAGACAGCTTTTGAACTAGTCCTTCAACACTTGATAAAATTTCTTTGTGTTCCAGGGGAAAAAGCAAAACCAATTGGTTGCAGAAGCTTCCTGTAAGTGCAAAACAAACAAACAAGCCCCCCCCCCCCTTTCACACTTTTAACAGGGAAAGGAAGCTGCCAAGACCAGATCAGACCACTAACTGGATATGTTGACTGAGATCAATTTCTCAAGACAAAAGCGCTTTTCAGCAGACACTAGAGGCACTAGTGCAGTGATGGGTTCCTCCCGGTTCGGCCCGGTTCTCCCAAGACAGTAGCGGTGATGATATGATGTCACCGAACCAGTTCTGCTCCCCTGCCCCCACCCCCACCTCCCACATTATTCTTACCTTTTTTTTTGCCCCATCCCCAATCTATTGCTGCCTCCTGAGTCCCAGCTGATGGCTAGAGGGAAAAAAAAACTGTTTAAACTCTTGCAGTGGGGCTTCAAAGGGCCGCCCTACAGCTGATCAGAGTTAAAAGAAAACAAATGAGTAGACCTGTGCCTGAAAAAATACATGAGTAGATCAGTGCTTGCAAAAAATAAATGGGTAGATCGGTACAGCGCTGCAAGCAGTTAAAAGCCTGGTAGACCAGTACCTCTGCTAAATCCTAAATAATTGTCACATGACCATCAAGTCACACACACAAAGTAAGCCATGCTCACAGAACCAGTAGTAAAAAATTTAGTGTTACCAGTATAAGGATAGGGAAGAAGAAAGTGATCTTAGATGATATCTATTGTATGCTAATAAAGATAAACCACCAAGATCATTATTTGACAATAAGCGAAGTAAAAATAACATTATGCAATCCAAACTATTTAGTTGAAAAAAACAAATACCTTAGCATTTACGGTGTTATCTACTGAGATTGAAATTAACTCAAATGAATGATCTGTTTTCCTCTTTGGTGTTGTAGCTATCTTATCTGTATAGAAAATGCTGGTGAAAAGAAAACAAAAATGCTAGAAATGCCAGTGACTATAGCTGGAAACCATGCAGGTATTATTCTCACCCACAAATACACAGAGAGGTGGTTGTATACTTGAGACTTCCAAATCCAAAACAGCAGAGATATATTGTTAAGGATATTGATGTTGTTTTACCAACCAGCAGAGTAACTGCACAAGGAAACGTTGAGAGCAATGAATAAGCAAACTGGTTTAGCAAAAGTTTACTTTATCGTAGGAAAAAGCAGTAGCGTAGTCATAAACAAATCCCAAGTCTTCACCAATAAAT